>VXBB01000823.1:203305-275946 GCA_013399915.1 Illadopsis cleaveri | reverse complement strand
GCCCGGCTCAGCCGTGGTGGGCTCCCCGCAGGGGCTGGCGAGGAGCCAGCAGCCATCGGAGCAGCCCACGGAGGTGGCAGGGGTGACTTTCTGTGGGTTCCAGAGGGAAAGGTCGTGGCAGCTGGAACGTGGATACACTTCGGTCTATGGGGCAGCCGGGTTACAAAAGTAGTTAGAGTGGCACAGACAGCCCCCGGCACAGCCACACGCCGCAGGGAGGGTGATGGTACCCACCGTGAGGGCACAGACCCTTCCTGAGCAGCCGCTGCCGGGACCTGAGCGCGGCTCTGGCACAGCTGCCGTGCCGTATGGGAGCAGCTATGAGGACGTGCCCTCCGCAGCCTTCTGTGCCCACATTTCAGTCATTCCGGCCTGAGCAGACAGCCCGTGACAAAGTGTCACAATAAGAGCTCGTGCGGTGGCACGCGATGGGGCCGTGAGCTGAGGCGGGTGACGTGCCCGGCGTGGCATGAGGGGAGTTTTGGGTGAGTTTTGTGTGAGTTTTGTGTGAGGTGACACTTCTCCCTGGTGAGCACCGGCCAGCGCCGGTTTCCTACTGTCGAGGGCGGGGGGAAAGCAAGAAGTTTTGTGGAGCTGCAGCTATTGAAACAGCAGAATGGAGCAGGGATCCCTGCCAAGCACAGGGGTGGAAAAGGAAACTGGAGGATGGGAAGAGGGGAGCCTCGAAGGGCTGGACAGAAAAAGTAAAAGTGAAAAAGACAATTAGAGATAACATCTCACTTTTGTGCCAGATTTTGTGGGATTTTTTTTGTCTCAGGCTTTCTGTCAGCCTGCTGGGAGTCAGAACTGCTAATTCTCTGGAGGCCGAAGCAGAATGTGGTAGCAGTTGGCTGATGAAGTGGTTGAGCAGGGAAGAAAATGAAGACAAGTAAAACTGAAAGTGAGGCATTTGGAAAACAGCCTGGTTTAACCCCATTTAATCTGAAGCCAGACTTGGTGTGGGCTACTAAATAAATTGCTTTTACGAACAGCACTATACACAAGGCTTTTAAATTAATAATAAATGAAGAATAAAGGAATAAACACTGTTTCTGTCCACAGCTCTAAACGGGGCTTGTGGTTTCTTTCGGCGCTGGGAGCAGTGCCGCTCCAGCGAGCAGACAGCGGCAGCGCCGGGAGCCCTGGGCCCGCGCCAGCGGAGGGCAGTGCATTTCTGTGGGGCACTGGGCTACTCGCTGTGCCTGCTATTTTCTCTTCTCTGCTTTTAATTCCGTGGATAATGGCGTTTCTCTCTTTGTAAAACGCTCAGCAAAGTGCTCAAGACTTTTCAAAAGGGGAAATGTGGCAATAAGAAAAAACAAAAATCAGCACCGACCAATGTTTTTAAATGTTACAAGAGTAAAGTAAACAGCAAAGTGATAACAAATTGTTGTGTATTTTCATGCTCCTGTATTTCTGGTCTTGTGTTCCAGCACAGGGATACTTCCAAAAGACATGTTTATTTAAATTTTTTTTTTTTTTTTCAAAATTTCAGAGCATATGTAGAGCATACAGCATAGGCTGTATGTAAAGAACCTGACCAAATACCCTTTCTTTTCCAGATGTCATCAACTCTGTTTAGGAAGAAAGTAATTGTGTAAATTTTTTTTACGTAATTGCTTTTGAAATAAATACCTCAGATAATATTTGCAGGTAGTTCTGACTCAAGTCAAAAGATTTTATTTGTCCACTCCTCTTCATTTATTAACTCAGAAAAAAACCCAACCTGTCATTGAACCATATGAATTTATAAATGTAATCAGGAATGTGCATATGGAACTTACTCCCTTTTACCACTTAGACTCACAACAAAAGAATTCGGCGTTATCAGAGTCTGTTTGAACTGTAAAACAATAAACAAACAGGCAATTGTTTTCTCATGAGCAAAGGAGAGGAAGGTTTCGCTTGTAGGTAAGCTCTAACCAATGTGAAAAGGAAGAACAGAGCAGAGAACAAAGTTTGCAGAAAACTATTTTTTTTTGCCCTGGGGTCAACATCTCCATCATGACCTCATGTGCTGCACCTCCCAGTCCCATCAGAGTCCACAACAGGCTGGTTACAAACTGCTCAGTAACAGGAGCTGCCTTTATCTGCTGGTGGTCTCTGTTTTAGAGGAGCTGGTTGCCTGATACTCAGGTTTCTTTTTTCCTAATACATTCAAAAGTGTCTAATTTGTACTAGACACTTGAAGCTCTATTCTTAATTGAGTGCAAATAACAAAAACTCAAATGTGAAAAGTGGCTATGGCACAATATTGCTCTCTTAGCCAACATCTTCAGATATCTGAACTGAAAGAGGAGGAAAAATGGGTTTAAATTCAATTACCAGAAAACAATTACATTTAGCCATTTTATTTAAAAATTACAACTACAACTACATCAATTACAACTTCATTTTATTCAAAATCTCCAGGTTTTTTCAACCTGAAACACAGTATCATTTCTGTGGAGAGCTCCCTTACTGTTCTAGAAAGCTTCTTCCCCGTCCTGCCCACCTCCGAACTGTATGTCAATATTTTTCCATTTCCAAATGGAATTTTATTTTTTAGAGTGGTCAAAAGTGGGTTTGGAGTAATGTTTCATTGTGGAAGCAATCTGAAACCTTGCCGCTTTCAGAAGCTGTTTCCAGCCCGGCAGGAAAAGCAGAGGTGCCCAGGAGGCAGGGAAGAGCGCACACAACCTGCTGTACTTTGAGTACCAACATGAAAGGGATTTTCTGTAAACATTGGCAAAGCCACTTCATTGTTTTCTTTCAAACTGCTCCTTAAAAGACCCATTGCTGGAGGCCTGAAATTAAAAAAAAAAGGCAGCTGATATCCGCAAAGCCATCCTGTTGCTCTGGCAGGTGTTGGCTGCACCGTGCCCGGTGTCCTGCTGGGCCCAGCACCCCTCGTTCCAGACCAGGCACCTGGCCCTGCGTCCTGGGGTGANGAGGTTTTAGTGTTTCATATTATTCATTCTTTTTGTGGGCACTTTGTTTGTTAAATAAATAGTCTTTTCCACTTTTCTCCGAGGAAATTCTTTCCCAGATCAGTTGGAGGAGGGGCTGTTTCGGTTTGCTTTCCAGAGGGACCCCATTCAGACGTTTTCTCCCAAATTTGCCCTAAACCAGGACACCCTGTGTTCAGGGCACAGGGAATGTGTGGCACAGGGCTGCCCCACACTGTGCAGTGTGGCCGAGGAGGTACGTGAGGAACGGGCAGAGTGGCCATTAAACAGGGGTCCGTGCAGCAGCTGGGTTTCCCAGTACACCAGGAAACCTGCTGGCTGGATTCCTGTAGGTTTTGTCTTCTTGAAAGTGGGGCATAGGAAGTCCCTGACTAGTTTTTTCATGAAACAAGATGCAATAGAATCACATAAGTGTCTAAAGGCTGGAAAAGACCACCTTAAGGTGTTCAAGTCCCCAGTGGTGGGGCCATTACACATAACATTACTGTTATGACCCGGGGTGAGGTACTGCAGTCTGTGGTACAGTCCCCAGCCACTCCTGAGTCAGGGTTCTACCAAGCCATGAGTCAATATTTACAGCGGTGCAAATGTTGAGGCCATCCCCTGCCACGGGCAAGGCTGGCTCCAACAGGGCAGCATCCTTGCCAGCATCGTTAACAGGGCAGGAAACCCTCTGTCAGCTGAGCTCTGCCTGGAAGAGCAGGATACATTGCAGGACACCTCTGACAGCTCTTGTGATTCCTGCCACAAATACGTCACTTGGCCACGGGTTTACTCTGTGCTGCATTCCTGATCCTTGGCACTTTGTACACCTGCATCAAAGATCTTTATCTTTCAGCAAACAAGCCTGCAGTGAGGGAATAAATTCCTGACTATGACCTTTGAGTGCTCAGATTTTTTTCACCTATGAACAAACTGGTTTGGGTGGTTTTTTACCCCAAAATAACCCCGATCTCTGTTGCTTTATTAAGCCATTTGTGCCCAGTGGAAGCACTGCCATCACCCCTCGACACTGCTGGGAAGTTCAGGTGTCTGTGTTCCCAGAGTGTGTGGATATGCCTTGTTACATGCCCCAGGAGCTGTGTGTGTGTCTGTGAATCTTCTCCCTTGCAATAACTGGGAGCTGCTTAACCTATCTGGGAGACCCTGGTGAAACTGGAGCTGTTTGTGCCCAGCTGGCCCCTACCAGGCATCAGCAGCTCTTGGCAGCTGCCACCCAGGTGTCACCCAGGAGCCACCCAGCCCTCAGGAGTGGCCGTGGGGCCGGCACTGAGCTCCTCAGCAGAGGCAGAGGCAGAGGCAGAGGCAGAGGCAGAGGCAGAGGCAGAGGCAGAGGCAGGTCGACTCTCGGCTGCCAGCCCTGGCCCTGCGGATGGGATTGAGGAACGGGGCCAGACAGTCACTCCCAGTTATAAAAGTTTTTAAATAATGGTTAATAAATTTCCATCAACCTGTCATGGAGATCACATCTGGCAGAAAAATCAATCGGATTGGTATATATTGCTTTTTTCACTGGCTCATTATTTGCTCAGGAGTCAGGGAGAACTCCTCCCTCCAGCGGGACTGTCGTGGTCACATGTCAGCTCCACCTTTCTGCCCTGAAAATGAGAACTTTGGCATTCCTGCCAGCATGACGTGTGACTGCCCGAGCAAGAGTCCCCTGCCACGCCGAGAGGGTGTCCCGCAGCAGCGGCGGGACAGTGGGACACGGACAGGGCAGGGCGTGGCCGGAGCTCATCCATACTGAGTGTGACAAGTGTCCTTTGCTGCGCAAAGAACGGAGCTCCTGCACGTGTGCAGCTTGTGACAGGAGCGTGCCCAGCGCACGGACACTGGTGATGCGCCCCGAGCTGCACAAACACCCCAGTGCCACCACAGTGTGTCCCCAAAACCGGCTGGCGATGGATCCGCGGAGCTGCACAGGCACCGCTGCGCCCCGACATGTGCCTGGGCCAGGCCAGGGGGAGCACAGGACTCGGCTTTGCCAGAACGGGTTGTATTCCTAACCTGCCAGATGGGATTTTGCTGCCGAGGGAGGCTCACCTTACACTGCCATAGCGCCGGCAGGACGCCGCAGTGGGATTTCTGTGCTCCAGCAGACGCCCTGCGGAACCTCTGCCTCCGTGTGGGCTGGGGCAGCAGCTGGCAGCACCGAGTGGCCAAGGGACAGGGGCCGTCGTCCCTCCGCGGGCGAGGCACACCGGGCCGTTCCCGAGAGCAGGCTGCAGCTGCTGGGACAGGAGCCAGGAGCCTTGGCAGCCTGTCCTGCTGCCCCGGCAATCCGTCCAGTGGCACAGCTGTCTGCAGCTGCCCAGGGCAGGACACAGGGTCTTGCCCTCCGTGCGGTGCCCTGGGTGTCGGTGGAGCAGGACCAGGTCAGGGAGCAACAAAAGTAACGTGGAGATCGCTGTGACTTGTGGGGGTGCGCCCAGGAGGGCCGAAGGAGCTGGCTGATGGCACTGCCGGGCTGTTCCCTGCTGGCTTGGCAGTGCCATGACAACTGGAGGAGGTTGGAGGCAGAGCGGCTGATAGAGCAGAGGATCTTCTGCCATCCAGGGGCACAGGATGGAGAAAGGGGCTGATGAGAACCTCGTGAGGATCAGCAAAGGGAAGTTCAGAGTCCTGCACGTGGGCAGGAACAAGCACCAGTATGAGCTGGAGGCCGCCCGGGTGTAAAGGAGCTTTCCAGAAAAAGACCTGGGGCACAACGAGTTGATCCTGAGCCAGCAATATGATTTTGTGGCAGAGTGAGCCAGCAACACCCTGGGCTGGATTTGCCAGGGCATCACCAAGGGGCTGAGGAGGGGATCCCTCCCCTCTGCTCAGCACCAGTGAGATGTGGTTGGGGTGCTGAGTCTGGGTCTGAGTGACCCTGGACAATACAGACATGAAGTGCTGCAGACAGCCCAGCAAAGGGCTGTAAGGTGGTGAAGGGACAACAGCATCTGAAACAGGGGGAGGCTGAGGGAGCTGATGCTGCTCAGCCCAGAGAGGAGGTGGCTCGCAGGTGATGTAATGGTTGTGTATCTGAAAGGAGGAGTAATGACAAGAGAGGCAGGATTGTCTCAGTGGTGCCCAGTGACAGGGCAAAGGAAAAAGGCAAAGGAAGAAATACAGAGTTCTGGTTAAACATAAGAAATACTAATTTTGCTGTGAGGCTGACTGAGCACTGAGTTGGTTGCTGTTGCCAACCTTGAAGATACTCATATCTCAGCTGGACATGCCCTTAACGTGGGCTTATCCTCACCGTCCTGGGACACTGGAACCAAAGAAAGAGCTGGGCTCCAAGGCCTCCAGCAGCCTCCACCCACACCAGTCCCTGATTTTCAATACAGGCCCTGTGCTAAGTGTGAAACTTTCCCCTTATGTGCTTTGTTCCAAGGTTTTTAATAACCTTTCTTCCCCGTCTGGACAGAGACCAAGGCATTGAGATGGGAATGTTTTCTAAAAGATCACCCAGCCTTCAGAGGCAAGCAGGAATCTGTTGTTTTTTGTTTTTTTTTATCTCTACAGAGTACCCCTGACTGATGAAAAACCTGATTTATCAAGTAGAGCCTATTGAGTCAGTGACTATTGCCAACAACTAAAAGTGATAGTTGAATTACTGATTTATAGCACTAATATTTCTTACTATTTTACTTTCATTAATATGATGATTGCAGCTGGTGGAGTTTGAGGACAGGGAGGTATTTGACACAGTCACAAGGCCTGGGTTTTAGCAGCATAGTCAGTGGTACGGCCCGGAGTCCTGCTGGCCGATTTTCTTTTTGTATGCAACCACCAAATTAGACTAAAGCCTGCCAAAAGCTGTCATCTACAGATGAAAAAGTTCTGTAAATACAATTTCTCCAATAGCAATGCTGCTGAGCTGCTGCAGCAGAGCACGGACAGCATTACAGAGCACTGCCTGCCACCTTCTGTACTCATGATGGCTTAACTGCCACTTCCATTGTAAATCCTATTTGTTAAGGATTTATAAATTGGCTGCATTCATTTGCTTGTCTGAAAGTTGGCACACAGCTCTCTCCCGTGGTGTTTTTACCACATTTTACTTTAATACTTGCTTTTCTTTGTCCCCTTCCTTGGCTCAGAAGTAGCCTGTCCGTAACCATTAAATCCTCCTAAGATACTACACAAGTATTTTAATGAACAAGGAAATGAGAGGAAGACTAATTTATGACATTAGCTGTGTGTTTTGAAGAGCAACACCTCATTCCTGCTGCAGGAGGTGTGGGGAAGCCTGGGCAGGGCTGGTGGCACCTGCTGAGCTCCAGGTGAACTGGAGAACACAGGTGGGTGCAGGGCATCTGCTGGGCACTGACTCTTGCTCCGGGTGCAAACCCCACATTGAGCAGGTTAGAAGAGGCTCCTGGGGCTGATGGTGGGGAAGGCTGGGCAGGCTGCAGGGTGCTGGCAGGCAGACCCCAAACTGTGTGTGGGAGAGGCTGGCAGGGTCCAGTCCCTGCCTTCCCTGCCAAGCTGTTTGCTTGCTGGTGATCTGGCTACATGCCTGGCCTGGGTACCTGAGCACATCACACAGGTGCCTCCACCCTCGTGTTTTTGCTTATTTTTGGTGATTGTGGTGGGGAGGCTCAGCTGGCACAGTGAGCTGTCAGTCAGCTGAGATTAAAATTACCAACTGAACCCCTGAGTGTGATGGGCCCCACTGTGAGGGTGCTGTAAAGTATTCTGTGATGACTTTTGTGTGACCCAGGCTCAGCTGCTTGCTAAATGCCACTTTCTCTTCCCAGCAGCTCAGGTGTTGCTGCTGTAGACACACAGAGCTCATGACCACAGCTCCAGCTGTGCCCAGCATTGCTCTGCTGGGTTAGGCAGAAGCAGAAAAAGCTTTGTCAACACAGGGGAGTTGGTGCTTTGACACTGGCAATGGTGTTTGCCTTCCTAGAGCTCTTAATCATGCTCCAACGTTGCATATAACTGTGCTCACTGGGGAGATGACAGACATACAGGGGGAGGGAGACAGAATTGTTCTGATATTATTGACCTAACCAAGCAGTCACAGCATACAATGTCTGTCTATATAGTGGTACAAGCAGCAGCAGAGCCTTCAGAGACAGACCCTGCCCAGTGGAGCCACCTGCCCATGCTCCTTCACTGTTTCCTGTGGGCTGAAAGTGGCTCTAAGGCTCTGAGACCTTGCTGCCAGTTCAGAGATGTGCAGAGTGAAACATCTTTCCAGCTGTGTCAGCATCTGTACTGTGGTGGATGCTGACCTTCTTCTATAGCACAGCCCTTGGAATTTGGTGCCACAGAGGTGGAGAAGTGAGTTTGGTTCCAGAGGAGTGACAGGTTTCGAATGCGGTGAGTACTGTTTAAACTAAGTAATCGTTGTAAATAAGGAACTTTTATGCTGCAGGCTGTACTGAAGAGGCTGGGAAGGAACTTATATTGTTGGCAGAAAAGCTCAGAGGCAGCTCAGAGGCAGAGAGGTCCTTTTACCTCTTCATTACAGCTGCTGTAATTTGTAAGGTAAAATCTCCCCTTTGAACTGAGCTACAGTTCAAAGGTCACCCGAGTTTATGACTGACCTTCAAGTGGGGTTCTCATGCAAGATCACCAGATGAACACAGGACAGTACAATTCAGTGACTGAAACTTTACCTTTGGAGTTTCCTAGGGCTGTACCCTCATGGCTATGTGTTGAACATATTCCCATGTTTGATCATTATTGAGTGCTTATTTGAGAACTGTTGTGAGTCTGTTGTCAAAAGGGTGAACTTTACAGAAATTACAGCACAAAGCAGTGAACGCAAATTATTCAGTGGCATTCAGTCCTGATGTGGTTTTCTTGGACCCTTAAACAGGAAATGACCAACAAGCATGAAGAGCCTTGGAAGGCAGTGCCACGGTCATGTTCAGGGTAGGTGAGGGATGTCTGCCTTTTCTGTTCTTACAGCAGTGATGAGCCTGGACTACAGGAAGATCAGGGACTTGGCTTACAGAGGCAGAATGGTGTTGGCACAGTCCTTTCTATCAGGAAATTTCTGAGAGGCTGCATTTCCCAAGGGATGGGAGGTGAAAACTGAAAGTGCCAGAGCCAGGCTTCCATGCAGGTTTCAGTCTTGACTCTGTGCACTCTCAGAACCCAGTGTGTGCTCTTGTGTCAGCCACTGCACTACAGGTAGGGAAAAAAAACCCCAAAAGGCCTAAGTGGTTCCTTCCCTTTATTTATTCCCATGAGAGCAGTGTCGATCCCCTGGTGTGGCCCAGCTTTAGGAGAAATGTCTGTGTGTGCCTTAATCCGAGACACACCAACCCTAAGGAAGGCTGACAGGGCACAGCTGTGGGCAAGGGAGTGCCAGGAGGAAAAGGCTGCTACCTCTGGGTGTCTTGTGGGCAGAACTGCCATCGTGTGGCCAGAATGCCACGGGTGCCACCTCGAGAGGCAAAACACCCGTGGTGGTGAGGGGCAGGGTGTGCTGAGACACATGCTACACCCACAGCCAGTCAGACACATGCTACACCCACAGCCAGTCCATGCTTTGGGATAACTCAGGAAACACAACAGAGTCTTTTTTTACCAAGCTGAAATGCAAAGCTGTAAATACTAAATTCCTTCAGTTACAGCAATCCAATAGGAAAAAAAGGAAATGTACTCTAATGCTGATTTTTCAACTGGTTTTAGCATCGAACAGAAGCCTATTTTAGGATTCCTGCTCTCTCTGCAAACAAAGCTTGTACTCAAGTGAGTTGGGAGGGCAAACTCATGTTCATGGTACTTAGACTGGCCTGAGCTCGTGTTTTGTGCCTTCCCACAGCCAGGAGTGCTTTTCAGGCCAGGTCCTTTGATGGGTGCCCTTGCTCTGTCCTGGTCACAGTGCTACTGGGGACACAGACACAATGTCACTGTCAAAGCTACCACTTAACCACTCCCTCATAAAAATAATGCAGTTCCTGTCTCCTTGGCAGTGCTTTAGGTCAAGCATCTATTCTGTATGGAAAAGTGTAGCAAGGAAAAGAGAGGAAAAACAAGAGCTTTGAAAGGAATGGGAGATAGCAGTTTGAGGTGAGGAAAGGGAAGGTTGTGGAAAGAAAAAGGGAGAAACAGATGCTTCAAGAAATGGGAAACCTGGATGGGACCACAAGAGAGCTGGTTATGGCCACACCACTCCAGTTATCTCCCTCACTTGTTAGGTGAAAACTCTTTAGAATGATCTCTACCAGTCAGCTGTTTCTTCCAGACACGAGAGAATTCAGCTCTTTTGTCATAATTACAAAAAATACAGCAATTCTTCCAATCTCTTTGGTCCACCACACAAGGTTCTCTAAGTCACTGGACACAGTGCAGTTCACTTCCCAAAAGGACAGGCTGGGTAGTCCATGTAGATGGGAGTGAGGCTGGGGGTCTGTAGGGGAACACAGGGAAAGTGAAGTGGCAGAGCTGGGAATGGCCTTGGTCAGGTCCAGCACAATGCTAAGCTGGGCCTAAGAGCTCAAGGGTATTGCTGGGGCTTTCTACACAGCCTGTGCTGAGCTGCACACTGGTTTTGGAAACTACAGCTAGCCCTGGATCAATGATCTCTGGTAAGAATTTAGCACCATCTCCCAAAACTCTATTTAAGAACGTCCTGATGGTGTATGTTAGTTGCAAAGGAGATGAGTAGGGGAGTGCATCCCCTGAAATTTGTTACATCTCCTCTGATAGTCATTAATATTCAAAGGATGCTTCCCTTTTAGTGAGTTCCCTTTTGAAGTAGCAGAATCTCCAGATCTGAAGAGTTTCAGCTTTAGGAGAATGGTAACAGAATGAAGGACACCGGGGACTGTGTGACAGGTTCTCATTTCAACCCTCTCAAACTGCAAGAAAAATTCTTTCCCAAAAAATGAGCTAAGCAGCTTACCAGGACAAGGCCAGGTAATCCAGACAAACTGCAATAATGCAAAGTGTCTCCACTTTGTGATTTCATGTTTTATTCTCCCATTAAAAAACCCACTTCCTTAAGAGATTTCACTTGTGAAGAACAAAATATTAATGTAACAGCACTCCAAGTTCTTCAACAAAGAAAAACACCTGCAGTGATGGGCAATCGAGACTTCATCTGAAAATGCAGCCAGACTTCCTCTTCAGAGGATGAGTAAGAGGGCTGGGGGTGCCCATGGGGTGCACACGTGGGTGTAACTCCCGGGCAGAGCTGGGTGGCTCTCGTTTGCACAGAAAAATTAGATGTGCTTTCTGTGTGCTCCAGGTGTTGCACCACACAGGCACTGAACTGCTCAGCTTTAAAAATGCCCTGGAGTGAATTTATGCCCATAATCAATTCAAGCATCTCTGTTGCTATCATGAATCATTAAAAACCTCATTTGCAACCCCAAAAGCAAAACTGTTCTCAAAATTAAGTAGAGCTCCCCAGCTACATACTTAAATGAGATAAAAGCGGCAGGGCTCTGGGTGATGGATGGCTCCCTTTTATCATCACCAGGAGTGACTGTTTGCTTAGGAGAGGCTCTTTGATCTTACCTCCCCTTTTTAAATGTGGTAGAAATAAGCAATCTCCCAAAGAAGACAGATTTCATGGAGACTTCCTGGCTCACAGCACAACCTTGCATGTTCCATTTAATATTATGTTACTACATTTTCAAACTGTTTAGAGGTTACTTCAGTGCAATTAAACTAATTCCAGAATTGAAACACAGCAGTTGGAGGGCTGCTAGTCACGAGGTGCACAGAGGGCATTTCTAAAACATTTACCAGTTTTCTCCTGTGTCCTAAGCAGATTTTTGGGTGATGTGTGTGAAGGATTTTGCTTGCCTAGAGATCAAAGGACCAGCAGGACCCTGCA
Organism: Illadopsis cleaveri; assembly: GCA_013399915.1. NCBI lineage: Eukaryota > Metazoa > Chordata > Aves > Passeriformes > Timaliidae > Illadopsis > Illadopsis cleaveri. Next base: position 264,198 of record VXBB01000823.1, on the reverse strand, counting down.
GGATCCATGGAACCACAGGAAGTCATTTCCACATACAAAATGCTGTGTGCATTAGAAACAGCCAGACAAGAATCGCTTTTACAAGATCTTGCAATGGAAGACAACTAATTCACAGGAGTTTTAGAGACTTTATTTATGTATAAACAATTTAAACACTTTGCCATAAATTATCTTTGCCTGTCTCTAGTCTTTGCTTAGCAGCAAATTAAAATTAATATAAAAACTCAATGAACAATTCATACATGTATATTACAAAAAAGTTCTTGTACCAAAGTTCTTATTAGACTTTTTTTTCTTTTTTTTTTTTATGGTGACTGTAATGTGATTGTCTCAGTTTCTCGACCAAACAAACACACTAATAATTTTTAAATCTGAAACAGTGATTGTGCCTTCTGGCTGATGTATGTACAGGGTGATCTGACGTGGTGCCCATTTGCAATAGTGTAACACAATGCCCACAGCTCTACTGGAACTGATACCAACAAACTACTGAATCTAAACAGACTACACCCTGTAACTGTGTTATACTGTCCACAATGGAAATCTTCAAAGACAAACAGAGTATGAAATTTATCTGTAGTGATTTATAGCCACCATTTTGAATGTAACTTTACACTCTGCCCTCTTTGAATAAGTTAAGCTTCAGGCCAGACAAGTGGAGGGTCAGAGTGCAAGTGTGGTTTTGTTACTTTTAAATATATTTTCCTTTCCTATTTCCAGTGCGCTCTCACTTGCATTTCATTTGTCCTCCAGTTGCTACACACAAATCACCCCAAAGTCATGTTTTAAATGCATCTGTATTTTGCTTTAAATGAAAACCTCTTGGATATTTATCAAACAAGCAGTCTGAATCATCTGTGTTTCATCAGCTGGTTAGTGAAAGTGGCCCACTTGGATTTCTTAGTTTGCTCACGTGTGAATGGAGTGAGGTAATACAATATGAGGCCTTCTTTTTGTTTTTCTTTAGACCCAGAACAAGTGGGTAATATTTCAGGGGTACTTTTTAATTTGTACGGTTAAGAGTTTTCAGTCTGGCTTTAGTCCACTTCAGGATGTGGTTTTTAATCACTTGAACAGTAGCATTTAACTCAAAAAATATGAGCTTTTTTGCCACTTTACTATCCCAGAGTAGCTCAGCCTAGTGCCCCCATTTAGGTCTTCATCTCCTTAGGAGAGGAGATAACAGTTACGACTACTGATTCATCCAGCAAAGGATGACAGCAGGTTAATTTGTTACCTCTTTCCCATTTCATTCTGTCTTAAAAACTGGATGTTGCTGCTACTGTCTGCTAGCTCTGGGTACTGCTCCACGGGCAGGACATAATATCCCTCGTAACCTTGAACCCTTCCCGTGTTGAGGAGCTGCTGCCTCTCTCCGTCCGTCCATACGCGGCTGCCCTCGCGTCCGTCCCGCACCTTCTGCTGCTCCTTGGCCCAGGCGGCGGCCAGGGCGCGCTGCCGGGCCTGGTCCAGCACTCGGGCCTTCTCCTCGTCCAGCGCCTCGGCCGTCAGCCCGTAGCGGATGTTCATCAGCAGGGTGGAATGCTGGAACTCAACGTTCGTAAACCTTCGAGTCCTGCCGCTGACCACCAGTGTGGGCTGGGACACGGTGACGTTGATGCCGCTGTCCAGGACCTTCCTCCCGCTGGTCATGGCCAGGGTGACCAGGTCGCTGTCGGCCGAGCCCACCTTGACAAAGTAGTGGGTGTCCCTGCCCTCGATGCTGTAGTGCATCTTCTCCAGGTAGTGAGCGCCGTTCAGCACCGAGGCGATCTTCCTGCTGTCCTCCGTGGCTATGCTGGAAACACCGGTGGTGACACGGCCTTCCTTCACGGCAAACATGATTCCTTTCCCCACGATGGGAGTGCTTGTGGCAAACCAATGGCCTGCTTTTTCTCTAATTTTGGCATGTAGTCTTTTAGATATCACCTGTCCCTCCAGAGCCATGAAAGCTTGGTTGTGTCGTTCTGTTGTCTGCTGCACTCCTGTAATTAGCTGGGGAAAGCAAAACAAAACAAAACAAAACAAAACACCAAAGAAGATGCAGATCTGAACTTACTCATTTCAGAGACCAATAACGATCTTAGCTTTGCTTTTTTAAAAGAAAGACATGCAGAGAAAAATTCTAGACTGCAAAAGCCCACCCATAGTTATCCATCCATCCATCCATCCATCCATCCATCCCTCCATCCAACCCTCCATCCCGCCATCCATCCATCCATCCATCCATCCATCCATCCATCCATCCATCCATCCATCCATCCATCCCTCCCTCCCTCCATCCATCCATCCATCCATCCATCCATCCATCCATCCCGCCATCCATCCATCCATCCATCCATCCCTTCCTCCATCCATCCATCCATCCATCCATCCATCCATCCATCCATCCATCCATCCATCCATCCATCCATGTCTTGTTCAGAATCAAGTAAATACTCATTCAGCAAATTATTTTGCCATCTGTAAGACCAAATAAAATACTTCTCATCACCCACTGTAGCATATAGGCACCACACATTTAAATTTTGGCCCATCATATAATGCCCAGTAGAAGAATAAGAAAGGCCCAACTCTAGCACAATTTTAATCAGAGCTGAAAACAAACAGAATCAATGTATTAAAAGGTGACATTTAACTTGTGGACACTTTTTTTCCCAGAAATTTCAACCAGTATATATATATATAACTGAAATGCTTATAAATATAAGCTTTTTGAAAATAGATGAAATTTGGGCCCAAAAGCACCAAAGCAATTCCTGAAGAGGGGGGGTTTAGACTCTCAAATGACTTAGAAGCCTGAGAAAGTGGTATGTTTAGGTTTATATGATTATTTCTATTGTATTACCACAAATATGAAGTAAGCCTAGCAAAGAGTAGGTTTGGAATTGGCCTAGTACACTTCTGACGTTTATTAAATGGGTTGAAATTTATTATAAAAGTTAAACCCATATACTGTAGTCCACCCTTAACCTGACAAGTAAGTATGAATGCTGTAACTGAAGCGAAATTGAGTAGCAAATCAAAACCTCTAACTAGAAAAATGACAAATTGTGGTAAGAAATCCTCTTGCAGGGTGAGAAGAAGAACCCTCTTTTACCAGTAAAACAAGTACCAACCTAAGTTTATTGCAACACATTATTAGGATGGTTTTACCAAAGGTACAACAGATGATAAATTACCCTGACAAAGTCTCCCTTTGTCATTGCTAATCAAGTTAATCGAGTTACAACTTGTTAATCAAGGAATAACTCAATAAAAGACAAACTAATGACACTGTAATTGTGATAACAACGAAGGCTGGCAAGAAAGGCATATGTTCATTAGTATAAAATGTAGCTATACTCACTTCACTTTACACTGAATTCAGTGCTTGGCCTTCTGCTGTAACTACAGAAGAGCCAGTGATTCTATCCATAGAGTGGGGCAAATTTATCCAGAAAAGTAATTTAATCTTTCTGCCTACCTGTCCATTTTCACACGCTTGACTCTCAGACAGCTCATATGGTGGTGACACAAAGTACATTTTTGCTCTAGGGAAACCAGGAATGATGTTGCTAAGCTGAAATCCAAACATCACCAACCAGCTCTTGACATCTAAAAATCAAAAGAAAGCAGCTAAGTGAGAAACACATGTATTTAAGAGAGGAAATTTAAAAAATTAGGAAATCCATCTTTGCATCCTTAATTTCAAGTAGCAACTGAAATCACAGTTAATATTATAGTGTGAAACTTTACAGAACTGTAGCAATCCACCATGAACAGGCACAGGAAACACTATGTTAAATTTACTCTAAATAATTAATCAGGGATATACCAGCTCTTTCATTCTTTTCCATTAGAGCACATGAATTATCCAAACATTTTACAGTATGCAGTACTTGCTCCATCTCTGACACCTTCTGTCAGATGTGGCTACTATGTGTAACCTATAAACTGTATTGTATAATGACATTTTATTAGGTTAACACTCTAAAAACATCTGCAAAGTCCTTCGGGGGAAGACATGGCTTCTCTTCTGTGTCCTACTTCTATCAGCTGTCACCAGGTCTCAGGAGGCTCCATTAAAAGCAGTGAGAAGCTAGATTTGTAAATCAGATGTCTAAATTTAGAATATTCTCCCCATCCCTCCAGGGAAAGTCAGAGCTGTGTGGGAAGATTACAGCTCAGCTCTGAGGTGAGCCTCAGCAAGTTCCAGATGTGGGTTCAACCACAAAAACTCTGTCCTCAGATCTAGCTGTAAAAGCTGAGTAACTAAGTTAATAACAGTGGTTCTCACTCAGCAAGTATTAAGAACTCATGACGCATTTTAGTTTTCCAAATGATAACTCTTTTAACAAAAAAGGAGTCCATGACTCCATTTGACACAGACACATTTCCTGTTTTCATGATAATTTTTGCTTTAAAAATCTCTCCTTTCTTTCCCACTGGCCATCTCTCCTTGCTGGCCCACACTGGCTTCTGATGCTGCTACTGCCACTTCTGTGAGCTGAGCTGGTGCAAAGCCTGTTTTCCACAAAAGCCTTTTTTTTTTTTTTTAATTGGCCATTCTGACTCTAAAATAACTAGTAAGATACTCTGCCTCTATCTGTATCCATCTCCCATCACACAGTGCCTACTGTATTTTTCCTGAACCTTTGGACAGCACAGGGTTACTGGTCCTTATAAGATCTCAATTTTATTTTATGGTAAAATGGTATCTCCTGAACAATTAATTTCATCTGCTCTAATTCCACAGAAACCAGAGGAGCACCTATGTACAAAACAGTTACTATTTTGCTGAGCTAATGTGCTTTATAGCATTGCACTTGCTACAGGAATTTGTTTTCAGCAAAACCTGTGAATAAAGCAGTGTCAGGGGTTAACAGTAAGAATGGACTGAGGGGGAGGGGTTTCGGTTTTTTGGTTTGTTTTGCCTTTTTTTTTTTTTTCTCTGTTTTTTGTGTTTTTTTTTTTTAACTATGACAACAAAGGTGCCACCATAATCACTTCTTGTCAAAGATTATCTGTTCAGTCCTACAGCAACAAATATTTGCATCACCGATTAAGTATTTTTAAAGACTACAAGGTCAGTGTTGTCCTTAAATGTAATTTATCTTATTAGATATCATCCAGTGGATGTATAAATTAAATAAATACAATTTCAGAATGTAGCAAAACACAATAAGATGATGTTGAAAATCAAAATCAAAGGGTGGTGGATGAAAATAGGACTTTTGTTGAATTTAGGACAAGGAGGTAATTTTAGTTACCAGTATTTTCATACTATCAGATACAAATCACATTATCTCCTAATTGCAAAGTTGCTCCACTAGAACCTGTGGTGTGTTACACCTGCTCTTAGGTTGCAGTGTACTAATGAAACGTGCTGTGATTTTCTTTGAAGGAAATACACACTTTTCTTGAAATTCAAATTACTGCTAAAATTAGGATCGTTCCTTTTTAAAAATGGTATCACTACTCTAATTATTGTATACTGCATATTCAATTCTGAAAAAAAGCTTTTCCTGAAGACATATTAATTACCTTTCCTTTTAGAAACTGCCAGCAGCTAGTTCAAGTACTGTGTGATGTTACTAAGTGAAAAATTATTGCTAATTAAGAAAGGGTTACAAGTTTTACCCAGTTCTAACATATGTGATCAAAACTACTTTTGTTTCTTTGCTCTACACAATCCATAACATTTATTAATCTTTCAGGATGAAATAATCTTAAAAAACATCAAGGATTTAATTTTAAAGACTAAAGACTGTTTGCATATTAAAAGTTAAATAGGAAAAAGAGGTCTAATTAAATCCATTCTTGGTGCTAATTCATAATGTGCCCATGGGCTCAGTCAGTAGTTCATTTTGAAAGCAGCCATGAAAGAAAGAGATCTGAGCAGTTCTGGTTTGTGATTCTGAACCAACCTGCCTGTGATTTCTATACATGACTTCACTTTTCTTGATACAGAATTAAAATGAACACTTCTTTATACAGTACTAGTTCAATAGGGGGAACACTATGGCTGTGCTGAAATTTTATATTCAGGCAAACTTATATTTATTTTTTCCCTCCGTAATTCATCATGGCGTCTTCCTTAGAGCCCTTCCTTCTGGGAAGAGCAGTACCAAGCAATCAGAAATATCCAGTTCTTTTCACAGCCAAAAGAGGAAGATGGCCCAAACTTGATGTGAGGATTGAGCAAAGGGCTCATAAGGAGAAGCTGGATTTCTTTCCCAAATCAGCTTGCAAACTGTAGTGTTATACATTATAAACATGAAGAAGTCTCACCTGTTACATAATTCTTTAGATCCAGTTCATTGCTGAGAGGGTTGTTACTCTTGAACATGTACAGATTGAAAGGAGCAGGTTCATTGCCAATTTTTTTCCACATGGTGTAATCAGGAGATGTCCAGCGCCCAGCCAGGACATCGTAGTCCCTTTGGGTAAAATGCACAAGTTTGGTTAAAGGATCATACAGCCCTCCATGGAACCCAATGACCAGCTGGAAATCTGGGTTAGAGTCGTAATAGATCTCTCCATAGGCCGTGTACTGGAGCTGCTTGATCATGAGGCCATTGATGCTGAACACGGCTAATGGAGTGCCTGTGTTATCAGAGGCCACGTAATACTCTTCCCCACTGCTGCTCTCCATTGCAAAGAGGTGGCCCTGCAGATCGTAGTACAAAGAGGTAATTTCAGAGTTGGAATGATTGTAGACATGAGTTACCCTTGTTGGATTGTGAAGATCAGCATAAAAGTACTGTAGATGATGGCCTAGGTTGGTCTTGCAGGAAGCCCTCCGGCCCAGTCCATCGTAGCGGTACTGGACACTCCACCCATTTGCTTTGTTGTAAGCTCTTGTCAGGAGCCCTTTGGAGTTGTACTCAAACACATCCGCGCCCCTCTGCCACAGGAACCCGTCGTCATCGATCTTGTAGGGGATGTCCCCCAGGCGTGTGATCCTGTCCCTGAGGTCGTAGCGCAGCGGCATCAGCCGGACACTGTTTCCAGGATTCAGGAGGTGGAGGTTCCCGTTCAGGTCGTAGCTGTAGCGCCAGGTGGGCCTGTCATTGACTGCCACGCTCTGCAGTTGCCCGTCTCCGTCGTAGTCATAGGTGTACTTGGTGGTGTTGGCGTAGGGACCGAGTTTGAGCTCTCTTTTGGTCACCCTTCCCATGCTGTCGTACTGCACGGTCATCCAGTACATCAGGGACCGGAACATTTCGTACTGCACTTCCTTAATGCGCCCGTGGGTGTCAAAGTGCTTGCTCAGTGTCATAACTGCCGTGGTGATGATTTGGTTTATATCATAATAAATAACTCCAAATTTGCCAAAATGCTCTACTTTGCCAGAAATCTCATCGTAACGGTAAAGGTCAACTGGAAGAGGCGTCTCACTTATGATGGGTTTGATGCTTGCGATTCGGAAGCTGTTGTCATGATATGTATAATCAAACCTTGCATTGACCATTCCTTCTTCAGAGAACCTGTAGATTTGTTTGTCAACAAGAGGACCAATTTTCCGATAGCGAATCGTACAAGAAAATCCTCCACTTTGCAAATTCACCATTTTTAGGACACCCGTAGTTTCGTCATATCCGAAAGTAACCGCCGTGCTGTCATAAACAATCTCAGACAGCTTGGACAGCTTTCCATACTTGTAGAAGACTTGTCGGCCGGTGCCTAAAAACGACGTTTTCAGGATCCTCCCGTCGTCGCTGTAATCAAAGATGACGGAGGCGTTGCTCTCGGGGGGGTTGTAGATGTTCCTGATGTAGCCCACGGAGGTGTGGGTGGACATGCTGTGCCGAGCCACGCTGGGCATGGTGACGGCGTGCAGGCGGTCTGACGAGTCGTACTCAAAGATGTACTGGCGCTGACTCTGCAGCAGCAGCACCATCGACTGCAGGGGAAACAACAACAACACATCATTACCAGCTGTCAGCATGTGGCCTGAGAGAGGGAACTGAAGGAAAGTTTACTGGTGAGGCACTAATGTTAAATGAGTACAAAGAGAATCAGATATATTAGTCAGGGGCCCAGAGCTGCTCAGGAATATCGTCAGGTTGCCAGATGAGAGGATCTGCTCCTTGGAAATCAATATGCTGACACTCCAGAGAAAGTGTAGGTTAGCAACCTGTGAGCTGTCCTCCCTGTAGGAGGACTTTTTTTTTTTATTTTTCCTTTTTTTTCCTAGGGGATGCAGAGGAGTTAGATAAATGACTTGATTTATCTTTCTGCCAGTAGTTGTAATTTACAACTGTTACTGTGAAATATGTGAGAAACTAAGCAGAGAACATCAGCTCTGGTTTACTTACAAGAAAGGAAAGGGAAAACAATATGCAGTTTTCCAGTATTTAAGATACTTTTATGACTGAAGTGTGCTAATTAGGCTAAGTAAAAATGCACTACCATACTTTCATTTAATAAGTAACAATTAGAGATGAATTACCTGTTTCTACATGAACCTTTTGTCAGGTTTAGTCATGCATTTTTGGGCTTAATTAAACACAATTCATTGTGTTAATTTATTGCCATTCTGTGGCAGGACAATATCAAAAGAGAGAAACCATGAACAAAATATTTCCCATTAAGAATTAGTCATATTCAGCTGACTAATTGAAAAATAAGTAGTTTTGAGACTGGGAATGGTTAACAGCTGGGATAAATCAAATCTTAGCTAGTTTGTGTGCGTGATTTACGTGTCACGAAGCCAAACAGAACTTTGTGTCCTTGCAGCTCGTGCCGGGAGGAGACAGGATGTCGCCAGATGGACATGAGAAAACTACACTCACACCGTCCGGTTGTGAGAGTGAGAAAGAAGGACGTTTATTTGGGATTAGGGTTTAAATAGTTTTTGGAGTTTGATCAGCAATTGGGCCATGATGTTGACACCTCTTTGACCCCGCTGGTCAACTTAGCAGTCTGTCAATTTGTCCTTCCCCCAGGAAGGAATGAACAGTTTACAAAACATCACTTTTTGTTTATGTTACACGCGTGAGAACTCCAGTACAGAAATGTAAAACATCAGAAGGCTGAAAAAAATCAGGGAGACAACACGACACCACCACCTACGTTTTCCAGGTAGGTGTAGCTCCAGACTTTTCCGTCGGCGAACATGCGCGACACGACCCTGCCCTGCTTATCGATGTCGGTCCTCTCGCTCATGGCCCCACGCTGCAGCCCCGCCAGGCGCCCGTTGAGGAAATAGGAGACGTTGACGGCGGCCAGGCCGCTGCTGGGCAGCCACAGGAAGGGCCGGCCCAGCTGGTCGTAGATGATGCGCAGCGTGAACTTGCGGTGGTCGTCGTAGATCTTCTCCGTGCGGATGTTGCGGTCGTAGTCGATGGACAGCAGGTTCCTGCCGTGCACCTGCGGGAGGAAACGGGGCTGCACTCAGTGCACGGCGGGCACGGCGTCCCTCTGGGTTTACAGTGGGGAAATAGGATTGCCCAACAGGGAAATCTTTTGTGAAAAGTGTAGGGTTCCTATTAACTGGATTTTGCTTTCTACTTGGTAGCGTATTGACGTAATTTTGAGTCTCACTGGGGTATTTCCCATCTCACTGCAATATGAGAGATGATATCCTACAGTAAAAAGCTTCCATTAGGGTCAGAACAGACAGACATTCTGCACACCTAGATCTTAAAGTGCAGAGAAATAAATTATTTTGCACGGAATATTTTTCTACTTATTCTATTTTTCTACTTCCTACTATTTTTCTTATATTTTTGTACTTCCACCATCAATTTTTTTGCCTTTTTCCCTACAATCACTCTAAGAACAACAGAAGAAATTTTTCTGTCTTTACTGAGGTTTAGCCACTTGGCTTCGATAATTGCAACACCCTGCCTGGAATTCATTTATTTACTGTTTTCTTCATTTACTTTCCAAATATTTAATAGATCCTTCACTTGGGATCTTAAAATTCTTATCATACAGGCTGGGAAAGATGGACTTCAAGTGCTGAATGCAAAGGTGCTAAATAAGTAGGTTAAATATTTTTCTTTTTTTCCACCCCTTTTTTTTGTTATAATTTTAATTCAAAGTACAGCATGAAGTGTTTCAGTGCCAGATTTATTTATTTTAAATAAAAGAGCAAAACAGAGAAAAAGGAGAATAAGAATGCCAAATGGGGAGGCTTCTAGTGAGAGTGCTATAATGAGAGATACCAAAATATATTCAATGGGGGGTAAGCCATAGAATTCAGGCTAATGCTGTAACCTGATAAAGCTTCTTAAGTAATTTAATTGTAGATGTATCATTAATAAAGCAGAAGTTTTTAAATTAGATATAATTTCAGAGCAATCACTACTTAAAAAGTATTCATCAATTTCTGGGAATTTGTTCTCTAAGCTTATATTTTACAGTAGCTTTGATAATGCAACGTTTCCTCTTATCCAAAATTAAACTGTACATCAAACAATATGTAAATTAACCCTGAGCCTTTCTTGAGGACATAAAAGTTATTCTGAGATATATTCACTGGCAGGGGTAAACCCAATTCCCACCCCAACCAACTCAGTAGCAATTCAGTTATACAGACACATTTAAAATTAATACAGTTTTGTGTTTGTAAAGAAATAATTATTTCAAATTATCGCTCATTATCCTAATTTTTTCCATTAATGAAATTAATCTCTCTAACAGTTTGCATTTCCTCAGTGGGCAATTACTAGGGAAAAAAAGCTCTTTTCTGTAGGTTTTCCCAAAGGTTATTCCAGCAACAACTTGCCCTGTGATTCACAGAAAAGACAGAGTATTTTTCTTAAAACACCTTGGGGCAAAACAAGTCATATTCTGTTCTCCCACTGCAATGAAAACAAAGCCAGGGAAGCCAAACTCAACATCAGTAGTTTTTCAGCTGGTTACTCTTGTTTTGTAGGATCAACCCTGATGGCAGAGACATAAAAAAACCCCTTTTTATCAGCAGAAGAGAGCTTTGACCTCTCAAAAACATTTAGCAATAGAATTAAAGGGTTAGTGTATGACTGAAATAGCCCAATTTCTTAATGGTGAGCAGATTTTCTAAAAAGAAAAGAAAAGTCTTTCAGAAAGATTATGAACTGAATTTTTAGCTTTGGGGGGGTAATTGTTTGTTTTGGTTTTTTGTAACTTCTGAAGCTTCATAAATCAGTCAGGATTTCTGGGGTTTGTTCCCTCCATCACAGTAACTGCAATAGTAATCTGCATGAAGGAAAGTCTGACTCCACTCTCTTTTCTCAAAAATATTATAACCAAGTTATTTGGTTTTGCCACAGAAAGCAATATTAATAGGATTTTAAAAATGATTACACACCCAAGAGCTGTGCACACACGCAAACATCACTTGGAGATGCACACATGAACATCACCTGCTTGGGTAATTCAGTACCTTCATTTGCATTTGTAAAATAAGTAAAACCAGAGACTATAATTGCAGTATCATATTAATTATATAGAAACCCAAACAGGCTGACTAATTCCCACCCTTCCTGGGAACACCAAGAGCAGTCACAAGTCACGACTGCAGATTACTCAACAAACCCTTTCTCTTTTGTTCACTACCCACGTGCACATCTGGTTTTCCCTGGGCTGCTGCTGAAGTGGCCATAGGGACGAGCCCTTTGTGCCTTGGAAAGGTCTGGCCACAGAAATCACTTACATGGTGCTGCACCGTAATAAAAACTCTTCAGACAGGAATCTTATCAGGACTTAATCTGAAACTACAGCAAGGCACTGAACGTGTGGTGCATCAAACAGCAGCAGACTGTTAGTGGGGTAAGATAAAGGTGAAGTGCAGTTCCTTTCTCATGTTCACGAGATGTGCCCAGGCAAGTGTGCAGATTCCAACATGTGTGCCTGGGATGTGCCTAAAGCACAGATGGGCAGGGCCTGGGCTCAGGCAGCACCACTGTGTGAGGGCTCACACAATCTTTGGCTTGGAAGGGACCTGTGAATCACCCAGTACAACCCTTCTGCACTGAGCAGGGACATCTTCAACTGCAACAGGCTGTGCAGAGCCCTGCCAAGCTCACCTTCACTGCTTCCAGGAATGGGGCATCCAGCACCCCTCTGGGCAACCCGTGTCAGTGCCTCACCACATCACCATGAAAAACTTCTGTATAACTACTTTAAATCTACCTTTCTTTGGATAAAGCTGCCACACCTTGTCCTATCACAACAGACCCTAAAAAAAAGTCTGTCCCCATCTTTTTTATAAGCCCCTTTTCACTACTGATGACAGGAGCATGGGCTCCAGCAAATATTCCTCCGAGTACTGTGAGGTGAAGTACTCAGCTAAGAAGTGAATCACAAGGAATGCCCACCCCTCCAGTCACACTGATTGTGAACTGGGGCTCCACGAGGTGGTCCTGGTGCTCTGTCAGCTCTGCAGCAGTGCCCTGCTCTGTGTCACTATGTGCCACAGCTGCCCCTGCCTGCCACCTGCTCCCCACAGCATTCCAACACACTTGCTCTGCTTCGTTCACTGAACAATTTATAAAGATGAATTAGAATAAATGAGATGCAAATACATTCTATGCTTTCTCCCTCGTTTTCAAATTTCATTTTCAGTCCACTCAACCTGTGATAATCTCATAGTGATTTTCATTTAAAAGAGCTAAATGGATATGTGATTATTGTTACAGGAACTAACACCAGACAATTAAATGTTGAGGTGTTGCTAGATAAAGCATTGTTTTGATTTGCATAAACATGATGCAAGAAAACCTATCTCAGGCAAGGTTTCAGCACTAAGGTGTGTTTAACTTCAGCTAATTACCACAAGTACCTCTATTAAACTTTTAGCATTGAGAGTTAGGATTACTGCAATTTCATTTCAGCATCCTATTTATTTTTATTTTGAACAACACCTAGTCAAAATACAGAGCTGATCTATTTTCCACTTTCAATCAACTGCTGCAGGTCACCACATCAAAAATCAATTACACAGCCATGAAATTTAGTCATTAAGGATTAGCTGCTAATCTCCTTCAATTTTTTTTGTCTAACCTTCCCCCTCTCCCCAACAAGTACATTCTGAGCATTTGTGAGAATAAGGAAAGATATGTTAACACTGGGAATTAGATGCTAAGCAATAGGAAAATATAAAAAATTAACATCCAAGTAATTTTTTTTGCAAATCACTACATAATTGCTTACATATATTGCATTTGCTATGTGATCTTGAACACACTGCACTGTATCTTGTGTCCAGTGATGTTGAAAGACTTGCTAAAAGAATGAGGACTTGATCAGCACTACATTTGCTTTCTGCCCAGCATCTCAAATCCCTTCCAAAACTGCACATACTGAAGTAGTCCAGTCAAAAAAAAAAAAATCAGTGAAAATCAGGCCAGCAAAACACAGAATGGGATTAATCCAGCTGCAGCAGATCTTTAATTTGGCAGGGGATGGATTACATGACCTGACTGTCTTCCTTATCCTGTGCCTACAATTTTGTAATTATGGCAATTATTTTCCAATCGTGCCATTTGGGAAAGGGAATAAACACAACATGCCTGTCTCAGTGAGTCTGCAGGGGGATTCTACAGCAGCAGGATGCTCTAGTTGTGTTTGCTTCCCAGCACTAGCTGGGGTAAGTCTGCCCTGGCAGTTTTACAAGTGGTGAGTGCTCAGATTCCCACCCCCTTGAGAGGCAGAGTGTTGTGCAGCAACAGGGCAATGAAGCTGGGGGAGGCCCTAGAATACATCTTTTGAGGAGTGGCTGAAGGAGCTGGGGGTGTTTAATCTGCAGAAAAATTGGTTTGGGAGGACCTAATTGCTCTCTACAAGTCCCTGAAAGGAGTCAGCAAGTTTGGGGTCAGTCTCTTCTGCCATATCTCAAATGAAAGGACAAGAGGAAATGGCCTGACGTTGCACCAGGGGAGGTTCAGATATTTGAAAAACTTTTTTCACTGAAAGAGTGTTCATGCACTGGAGTAGGTTGCCCAGGAAGGTGGTGGAGTCACCATCTCTGGATGTGCACAAGAGGCATTGGGATATGGCATTTGGGGATATGGTTTGGGGCAGTTACGGTGGGGCTGGGATAATGACTGGACTAAATGATCCTGAAGGTCTCTTTGAACATTGATGATTCTGTGATTCTGTAATATTCTAGGTATTCTTACCAATCCCTTTTGGAATACTTTTAGTAACGAAGCTCTATAGCTGATTGCAGCAGATAATCCCATGCAGCCAGATGAGCTCTCTAACAGTGTCACACCAAAGACAATCCCAGAGTTGTACATTTTTAACAAGTACAAGTGATGTCCTTCAAAATAAAAAATGAATTTTCTGCCCAAAGAGGAGAAGGTGATGATTGTAACAACAGGTTCTACTTACCCTGAGCTTTCTTCCAAACACCGTCACTTTGCCTTTAATCTGCTCCTTCCTCAGGCGCCATTCAATTGAGTTTAAACCATTTTCCATGGGTAGAGAAATATTACATCGTCCTATGGTGGGAGTCACAGTCCCAGCCAGGACATGAGGTTCGCTGTGAAAGCTAATGCTCATGCCATTGGCATACATCACTCTCAAAGTACCATTATTACAGAGCTGGTAGCTGTTCCTCACTTGATCTACAGCAATAATGAAAAGAAAATAATTTAGCTACTCCAGTCATAAAGAAAACATATAGCTTAATTTGATTGGTTTTTTATTGCACTCCTGTTGATGTTAAATGAAGTCAGCCTGCAATTACCATTTACGTGGTACTATGGTGGAAATTACAGATGTTACTGATTCATGTAAAGAACAGTAGTGTAACAGTGAGCCTGCAGAGAGATACTGTGTTTATTTCATTATGTTTTCCCTTCAGTTTTAATTGTGAATCAAAATGCACAGTTATATGTGTTGAACCACGTAATTTATTTCTGATATGAACAAAAACTCCTGAAAACTGAACTGCTGGATAAACAACAAAGCATTAAACTCCAGGACAAAAAGAAAAAGAAGATGATTGCTGGACTCTTTGTAAGTAGGAAGAAGTAAGTGCCTCTTCATTTTTGTTTCCCTCTGTTTAAAAACTGTCCCCAAGCAGAGGCCTTGTACAGAATTACAGCGTGGCTTTAAATCCTCAAGGTGTGAGGCTCCAGCAGTGCAAGCTGGCAGCCACAGTGGTTCCCTCTCCTGCCTCCCTGCTTCCCCACCAGAATCACAGTGGCCTGATGTGCAGACTCAGCCTGTCAGAGAAGAGTTACAGAAACAACCCCGTGCTTCTCTGGCCATGCAGTTCTCCAGCTGTTTGACACAGCCAAGGCCCCTCTCAGCCAGGATGGAGTGCCAGAGTGTGCAGCTGTCAGCAACACATCAATATTTGCCTGACAGAAGGACAGCATCTACGTAATTAATCATCTGGTATAAGAGAAATTAAGTCTTTGTAACCAGACCTGTCACGGTATAGTAGTCTATAAATGTTGACATTTATGTCAGGAGGAGACTATTGTTTGATGATGATATTCTCATTCCAGTGACATTATATCTTAATTTAAAAAGCCCCATCACTCACCAAATCCCTTTCAGCCTATCTTTGATAACTGACTTCATCAGATACAATGCCTGGGTGGTGCTGGAATGCTCTGCACAAACTCTGAACCTGTATTGCTGCTGCCTCCTGCCACACTCAGACTGTAACACTGTTCTTGGAAGGGCCATCTCTGGCACCACAACATCCACTGCCCTGATTGTTCTACACTGTAATTAAAGGCAGTGTATAAATTTAGAAGATTTCTTCTCCCAGAAAGTTTCCTGAGCCTCTCCAGAAGGGTCTCCCCCAGCAGCCCTATCCAGCAGTCAGGTTGCATCTCTGTGGCACAGAAATCAGAACCAATTCTGCAGGGAAGTACAGAAAAATAAGCAAGTGGATGAAGTGACCCTGACCCAGGAGGCAGTGGCAGGACTAACCTTCCCCAGCAGATAGTGACCATTTGTACTTGACACAAAGCAGGGCTGTGAAATGGCTCTTACCTGTCCTGAAGACCTGTCATTTTAGGAATAAACTTTATGGGAGTTTTTCTTGCAAACCTTACACGGTTTCCCCCTGCTCCTAAGTGTACTAATGACACGAATCATTAGGAACTGCTTTCTCAGGCTGTGTGTGTGGTTAGGAGGTGTGCTGAGAAGTGTGCTTTGGTACCTTGAACAACTGTATAGGAAGCCTCCACAGAGGAGAGATTTGTGATGACCGTGACATCGTCATCCCGATTAGAATTCTCAATGTCGATGGTAATGGACTTTTCCATTTCTCGATGAAGGCTAGTTACCACTCCAGTGGGACGTGTTACATTGGTCAGACGCCCTTCATGATCATAGCTAATAGAAAAGTTAGTGAGAGCAAAAAAGCATGAGGATATATGTTCATTTCAATACCCAATCTATTAATAATGCACCACATTTGTGCAAAAAACCCCAGACTGAAACAGATTTTCAAGAACATCCTGGCCAGATCTATTTCTCTGTTCTTGAAAGAGTCAATAACGATGAAATAATATTTTTTAGATACTGATCTCAACTACATGGGTGCAAATGCAGGCTAGCATATTTTAAATTATTAAATTAATTAAATTATTATGAATATATGGAGTGATATTTGGCTGAAACAATTACAGCTAGTAAATTAGTCTGCATTTTAATAGTTGCATTTCACTCTAAGGACGTGGACTTCTGATGGACACTGCCATAAACAATTGCATAAACTGCACATTTGCTTTTGAATACTTAGTGGAAACTAAGTATGGTCTTGAGTGACATATCAAGGAATAAACTTGCCATAAGTATTAAAAAAAGACATCATCAGCTTGACAACACAATAATTTCATTTAGATCTTATTTGTGGTATTGAACTGCATTTTAGGGTCAGTATTTTGGCTCATAAAGATGAAAGATGAAAAGCACAGGACAGAGGTTGGAGTTGCACAAAGGGCAGCAGTCAGCACTCAGAATAGACCTTAGAAAATGAGTTAAATGCTCCAGAGGCATAAAGATTTAAAAAAAAAGAAAAAAAAAGGAAAAAAGAAAAAAAAAAAAAAGAGGAAAAAAATGTTTTCCATGATTTTATTGAGTTAAATTTCTTTAAGAGGTATAAAGCCTGAAGTGGGGGGAAAAGAAATGCTGCTGGAAATCAAATCATATCCTTTCCCCCTTTCCTGCAGCATGCTCTAGTTGTGTGTATACATTTGCTAAAGAAGCAATCCCTTGGATCTTAGGGACGAAAAATGGGGACCTGAAACAAAATCAGCATTCCAGTCTGACACTCTGCTTGCTGCAATTCTCTGCTCGTGCAGGAGTCTCTCACCCAGCCGCTACCAAAGCACCCGTGCTTCTAGAGGGCAGAAAGGCAAGAAAAAATGTCCTGTGTAGATAAAGGGAAAAGTTTAGGTAGAGATTGAAACCAACTGGTCATCCTTGGAATGTAGAGATGCAGGGAGCAGGAAGCCTGGAAGAGAACTGGTAAATCCATTGCACTGCCTGAGAGCAACAGAAGAGAAGAGGAGCACGTTTAGTATCGTGGAGCTAAATCAGTTCATTGTAGGCTGTGGTTAGCTGTAAAGATGGAAAAAAATCAGAGCTTTCAACATGGCATTACAATTAAAACACTCAGAAACTTCAGACTAGGCCACCTGAACTGTACAGCATATTTTAAAAAATTATGACACAGATTGGCTTCTCAGTTAAAACATATGACTTAAAATATATGACTTTCAAATCCATTGCAAATGGTTGCACCCATTCAACTGAATATTGGGGAGGAAGGAAAAGAATCACCTGTGGAGCAACAAGCCTTACCAGAACCAATGGAAGTATTAGGCAAAGAAGGAAACCAATAAAACAAAGCATCATGCGACCTAAAAGGGACCAATAATACATTGTGCTCATTTAAGTAGTTCAGGATCAAAGAAGGATTAAGCAGCATAATTTTTCTCAATATAGTCACAAGTGTCTCTCCACAGATAGATATATATTTATATATAGATACATTATCATATCAGCAAAATACTGAAAAAAAGATAATAAGTTGAGATAATCTATGAAAGTGGGTTCAGTTAAGTCTTAATAAAGGTCTTCACAAAAAAAAAAACATTGAAAAGCAATCCAAAAGAATAGCTAAAGGAAGAACTTGATCCAGCCAAGCATGTGTCTTGCAGGGGAAAAGAAAAAGTACAAAAATGGACAATTTTGAAAATCTTAAAGGTTAATAAGGCCCCTTAAGAGTCTGTATGTGGTGTGTTTCATGATGAGCAGAGTGATGAAGAGAACACTTGGATGTCAAATCTTACAGCACACACAATGTTATTTAGGACAAACTAGAAAAAACTATCAGTGTCTCCAGTGTGACTCTGCAGCACTCGGTGAACTTCCAGAAAAACGGTTGGTGAAATTCCCCATCAGCAAATATATTTTAGGCAATGCAAATGAGACATTAATTTAAACTCTTCATTCACATTGCTGGGTTTTTAATTAACCTAGGAAAAATTCCTGGGGATTGCTGTGGGCTACTCACTGGAAATCTCTGATTCAAAGTGTAAGTGCACTAAAAAGTAAATATGGATGTGGATGTACAGAGATTGAAGCAGAAAAATGAAAATATTCCAGTGCTATTTCAAGAAATGATTGTTTTACCCCCACCATGGGGTGTGTTCTCCAGTGCTGCTCACAGCTTTGAAAGCAGCAATAGTAGAGATTAAAAGGGTTTATAAGAAAGTGATGGATACACCTAACAAAATACACACAGAAGTCTCTCCTTGAAGATCTGCAGACTATTTACATTATGAGTTGGATATATAAAAAAATTCACTACTTAAATGATACCTACACACAGTGATACCAATATATAAAGAAGGCATTTCTACACTGTCCATTGTATCAAAACAAAATCTTATTTAAAAAAAATACCTTAAAGGTAAAAAAAACCCCAGAAACTTTTTATGTACCACTCAATTTAAGTGACATATTCCTGAGGCTTTTTTTTAAATTTATGTATTATGTGAGAGCAAGTGCTCAGTAGAATACAACACCCAGACATTTATCTGAATTATAAGAATAAACTATATATGAATTAAATGATTATGTACTTCTCTTCTTCACGTCATGAACCTGGGTCTAATGAAGTAAAAAACCAAAATTTACAATGAAAAATATATTAATTGACCTGGTGTCTTCTTCAGAAGCAGTCTCTACCTATTGCAGTCTGTGACACAGCACCAGCCTGGATGAATCAGGTCTGACAAAGCAACCTTTACATTTTCAAATGAGGTGGGCTCTGGGTACACTGAAATTCCTGAGTTTTGGTTACTGACTTCAGTTAGAGTAAGGTTTCATCCCAAGTTTTTCTACTAATAAAATTACAAGGGAAAACAAATTCTCTTTATCCCAGTATCTTAAAAACCAACAAAAACCATCTCCCCACTGCTACCTCACCAGCTCTTTGCTAACTGTGACCAAGACCCCTCTGCCAGCAGGTAAAGGTTTCCCAGGACAGCTCCGGGTGACACCAGGCACAAAACTGGTGCCTGTCTCTGCCAGCCTGGTGGCTCTGGGCTGCCCATGGCCACACCTATAGCTCAGCCTCATCCCTGGGACACAGCTGAGCACTTGGCACCTTCTCAGGTAGCTCCAAGCATCTGTGCATCCTTCAGTGGCCTTGTGACAGTGCCCTGAGGGCTGCTGTTCCTTGGCCACTGCTGTGGCACCTCTGTTCCTCAGGCAATTTTTATGACCAGCATCCCGGCCTCAGGTTTGAGTCGTGCTCCTGACAGCTCGTGGGTGGAGCAGGAAGGGCAGAGCCACATCCAGCACTGCAGAGAGGAGGAACAGCAGCTTCTGACTCAATCCAGAGCTGGGCAAGGCACAGATCCGCACACATTTACATACAGCTCTGGTTTTTCTCCCTTTTAAAACTGATTCAAGTAAAAAACTGCAGCATTCTCTCAGGATGCTCCCTAGACCAAGAGGAATACCACTGGGAACTGCTTCAAAGATCTGTGCTTCATGCCCAAGCCAAGCTTAAATTACCCCATGTGAGCCTGCTGGTAGCTGTTCTATTATTGAAGAGCCTTGGCTGCTCCTACTGCAAATGAGCTGCGTGCACGTGCACAGATGCTATCTATAGAATTCACGTATGGAGTGTGCACACACAAAGCAGCTTGTGTCTGCAACTCTCTGCACATGCAGATGTACACCTAGATTAACTGTACAAATTTAATTCTGAGAGCGTTTTCAGGGTAAAGTTTCGGATAAATGAAATGAATATACCCAATAAGATAACATGGCACTTCAGCGTCTGGTTGATATAAATGCACTGACATAAATTTTTCATAAGAACTTTAGCTCATGTAGTGTTTTACCACTTAAAAGACCTCTGTTCTTTTCCAGTTCTGCTGCCATATTACAATTTTGAGTGCTGATTATGTCTGTATGAATGCATGAATGTCTGAATGAACTGCTCAGAAAACTATTTTGTTGTTCTTATAAACTCTCATTGGCTGAACACTTCTTTCATCTTCAATTGATATTAAGTTATAGCTACCAAAAAAATTGCAGAATGATGAATACAGAATTTTCTCTTAGGAGCTGTTTCAAAGAACAAACAGAAACCAGAAACCAGTACTGAGTGACTGTGGACTGTGATTGTTTAGGTTTGTATATTTGATTTAAATAATGTCTTTATGGTTCTCTCATCTATGGGCTCTGTGCTTATGAGAATGTATGTACAAATCTGGGAGAAATAAGTTATTTCTGCTGCCTCATCAAAGTTACTAATTATCTTCCTCAGTACCTCAGGCTGTAATATTTAGATCTAAATACAGTATTTAACTTCCACTGACCTGAAGCAAAGGTTGTGCATCTTTTCTTATTTGATCTTGGAAAAAAATCTGCAGCACTATGTACACATTAAATGATATTTTCAGCTGATCTCAGTAAGACATCAAAGCCCCTACCTTCTGTATTTCCTTAGGAATCATAATAAAATTTTTCTAATAAACCATGTTAACTTAGCACTTGTGTAACTCTCAGACACCAGTTGTACCAGTTTTGTAACCGGTAACTTTCTGAACACATTTTTTAATGTTTTATGGATTTTCACGTAGAGTTTTAAATTACTTTGCTATTTAGTTTTCTATAATTAATTTCTGGTGTTGTGAGAAATAACTTATTTATATGACTGCATCTTGAGCTACCTATTGAGGAAAAAAAACACCAACTAAAAACCTTACTAGAAGGGCATCCACATCTCAGCAGCAATAATATGAAATTTTATTCTGTCTAGTCCAGTGAGCTCTAACTTAAGCTTATGATCAGCAGGTAATACCTTCGTGCAGTCACGTAACTGAACTACTTGTGTAACGAATTTGTGGTAAAGAAATAATTTTTGCAAAATATTAAGGAAAAATGAGCCCCTCCCCACGTGAAGCCCCAGGCTGGAGGAGAGGAGTGAGTGGCTGGGCACGCAGGGCCCCACGAGAGGGCACTGCTTTCCTTCCAACGGGAACCGACTGCAGCATCCCTGCTGTGCAGGGCACAGCACACTGAACGCAGCTCCTTCTATTCCTGCATTCCTTACGTCTTCTCTACACAGAGAAAACAGGTGGCCAAGCTGAATGCATCAATAAACTAAGAGGTGAGCGCCTTTGCGGGTCTGCCACCTTAAAAATAAGCCTGCCATTTAAAATGAAATATTAAACCTTATTCCTGTTTTCTTCTCACTGATTTGGGGAATATTTTTTAATCATTAACTAATTCAGACAAAATATATGGCATCAGACTTGCCATACTTAGATATATTTTTCAATGTTATTTAGCTTCTCTTTTTAAAATGGTTTTGATCAAAAATGGCAATAAGACTACTAAGAATAGGATAAATATTAATAAAAATCGGACTAGTTTTTCTAGATTTTTAGGATACTTTTAAACCTCAGCTTTTCAGATGAATTTCATTTAAATAGGAAGTTCTGTCAGTTTAATCTATATGCTCAGGAACACCAGTGTGCTTTTGGGTTATCTACAAATTATGGAACTTACACCAGGGGTCTGACAGATAGCTGGGGATCTAATTTCCTCACTTGTCTCAAGAATGAACAATCATTGAAGTTAATCAACATTTTAACAACCATGAGTAATATATGAGGCTGAACAGAAAGAGAGATAATTTGAGTTCCAAAAGAAGCTGCAGCATGAGGGTTCCTAGAGAGAGGCAGCTCTGTGGGAGCTGCAAGGGGAGTGCTGGGCTGCTCTGGCTGTGGGCTCTGGGCTGCTGTGCTGGCCATGAACAGCAGCTTAACTAAGCCAGGGTTCTGGCCATGGCACATGGTCCTTTGTGCTGGGTGGGGATGAGCTGCCCCAAACTCAAACCCCAGGCAGGGATTTAGGGGGATCAGCACCCACCCAAAGGACCCAGCACAACTGACGCCATCACAAAGCCACTTAACCATTTCCAGCATCGCCCTGGACTGTGGTGTAATGGCCTTGCTCAGTATCAGTGAAAAACCTACAACAAATTGCAGCAGGGTCGGTCTAGGGCCTGCTCACTACCATTTGAAAAATAAATGTACGCTTAATATATCCAAAAACATTCTTACTCATAAAATGTTGTCCATCCTGTTTCATCACTCTTCGTTGCTAAGAGACCACTGTTTCCATTATATGTCATTAATCCGAGCTCCAGGGTCTGTGTTGAGACCAGCTTGAGTCCACCATTAGTGCCAACAGCCAGCGTGACAATCTGATTATCCGGCATCAGTAAATGGCGGGGCATCCCACTGGCATCCCGGCGCACCTTCAACGAGTTGCCATTGTTGTCCATCACCTCCGTGACATCGTTATCGCTGCTATAGGTGAAATTGTACAAGTATTCCCCGGTAACGAGGCTCAGAGTGTACTGGTGAATCCCGTCAGCATTGAAGACATACAGCTCCTGTTCTCCTGGAGATGCAGCTTCATATTGGTTAAAGGAATTAAGAATGGGCCTGTTTTTACTGACAGCCCTAATGCGGATATTTCCGAGATCAGCTATGTAGATGGTACCATCTGGGGCCACAGCTAAGGAAGATGGTGAATTTAAGATGGCATCAGTGGCATACCCATCATCCCCAGCATAGCAATTACAGTTGACATCATTTTTGCAATCACAGTCTGAAGCTGCCCCTGCAAGAAGGCATATTTCTCCATTGGTAGTTACCTGGCGTAGCCGATTAATTTTTTTTTCATCTGTCTCACTGATGTAAAGAACTCCTGTGTGTGAGATGGCAATGGCACTGGCTGATTCAAGTGCAGAATGAATAGCCAGTTTGCTAAGAGAGTAGTCTATACCAGGAACCTGGCAGTGCATGGGGCGTCCAGCAATAATGCTAACTTGATGGTTTTCTGTGATCCGTAAAATAACATTGTTCTCTAGGACATAAAGGGAGTTGTCCATGGGATTGACAGCGAGATCAGTAGGCCACTCCAGCCGTACCTATGAGTTGCACAAATTATTACTGTAAAACTCGAAACTGAAAAGTACACTCCTAGTGTTTAAAATTCCACGTGTAACAACAGCAAATCAGTGAGGGGTTTATCAGCGTAAATCATGAAACCAAGTCATGAACGGCAACTATTTCAAACAATGCTTTTGTTTTTCGGAAATATTAAAGCTACGTGCAGTTGTAACTTTGGCTAATTGTGTTTCTGTGCTAGAATGGATGCTACATTGTGGAAGCTCTACAATAATTACAGAAAAACAGGCAATTAAGGCAATAACTTCCATTATCTCAACCTTATTTCTCTATAGTTGCATAAATAAACTGTGTTAGCCACAGTTTATTTAAAAAGGATGGTTCACCCATTTCAGTAACCAATCAAATACGTTATCATCTTGTGCTGCATAATGTATTTCTTAAGTGGCCAGGCAGTCATCCAAAATAGATGCTCATCTCTTCTAAGGCAGAGAGGAAAATAAATGCAGTAAGAATCTACCTGGGTGACATCCATGCTGGAATCACAGCTGAGAGGTCGAACAGCAGTTAGGTCATTGGAGCCCAGCAGGGTTGATATAATTCCATTCTGATCCACTTTTCTAATCATAGTGGCATCAACAAAATACATGAGTCCATACTTATCCACTGCAATTCCTGCAAAAATAAAACCCAGGCATCAGTGCAGCAGTGAGGCTTCTGGCTTCAAGACAGGCTTTGTCTTGTTTGCAAGATGGTGAAATTTATTCACTTCCCCTGTTCCTTCCTCCCTCCCAACCTGAGCACAGGTCCTGGAACCCTCCAACAACCCACAGTTCTGCCAAAGAAATGGCATCAAGCAGGTTCATCCTTCAGAGCTTTAAAGAAAACCATAGAAATCCCTGAAGATGCCAAAGACCCAGCAGAATGCATCAGCTTATTTCTAGATTCAAATTCTCTGATATATTACATAAACCAAATTTAAAAATTATCTCCTAATTTTACTCAGAAATTTGAGGCATAGCTTTCTTCATCTGAGGAACCTAATGAGGCTAAAGAATTTTTAGAAATCTTTTAAAATACCTCCAGAATTTTTTGAAAACTAGGAGGACATTGTATTATTTCAGGATTTTTTTCAATTCTTTGACCTGTTGCAGTAAAATACAGAAAGAACATCTGGTGTTTCCAGATGAAGACACAGGGGTTGCCAGCCTGAAAAAAAAAGGGAAGGTTCAATGCCTGTCACACTGTGAGTCCTTAGAGAGGAAAGGCACAGAATGGAAGGGTGCTCCCTCGGAGGAACAGACGGATGCTGCTGCCTGTCGGGAAGGAGGGCAGCCTTTTTCTCACTTGCCTTTCCTGCTTTGATTTGGTGCACTGCCTTGTCCATTTCTCAGGCTGAAAATAAAATATTGATCTGAAAAAAATTCTATCTTCAAATGGCTGCAGTGCTCATCCCACTGGGCAGTGAGAGAAGATAGAATACAACTTCATCTTTTTAATTTCTACATGGTAACTGAAAATACTTCCTATACAAAGAAACTGAACTTTCCATTTTTGTGTACCTTTATGATCATCTAGTTATCTTCAGCCACTGAAAAAACCCAAAGATGTTTGAAACACATGGCAATACACCTGATTAATTCATCCTTACAATTAAGATGAAACAACAGAGGGGAAAAAAAAGCCTTGAAAAGAAACACATCCTCCAATCTCTATATAATCTTGAAAACTTTTTGTCAAAAATTAGAAACTGGAAAGGGCAAAAATCCTTCTGTTTTTTCTCTGACTCTGAAGAAAAAGGAGATAAAAAGACAGAGGGAAACCTCAGAGCAAAGCCACAGCAAGCAATTTCTCTCCCCAAAGACTGCATCTCAAACAGTAATCAGTTTCCCAGTTTACGCGCTTGCTTCTTGGAGGGAGCGGTACCCTGCTAATTTGTGTTCTGTTCTCCTTTTGCAGCACTTGGTGCTGGGGTAATAGAGTTTGCTTTAACTAAACAAAGCACGAACACTTGCCAATCCACTGTAATTAAAGCCCAGAATAAAAATCACTGAGCAAGGAGTGATTTAATTGCCAGATAATTATTTCCACATCCAGCCTAGCTGCACGCAGTCATTTTCTCCGGCTTCTTTTCCTCCTTTACCTCGAGGGCTCATTAGGGTTGCGTCCACTGCCTTCCCTCCATCCCCACATCTGGCTTCGTCAAAGGGCAGGCACTGCTCTCCTGTCCCTGCCACCACTTCAGAGTTACCAGCAAGGTCCTTCGTGCCCGTGAGGGACTTGACTTTGTAAATCCGTCGGCTATTGGTGTCCGACACGTAGAGGGAGCCTGAAACAGGGTCCACGGCCAGATAGTATTTATGAGCGGGATTGTTGCTTTAGAGAGAAAGAAAGCATAAAACAGAAACAGCTGAGCAGTCTAGAAACTTCACAGGCTTTCAGAGCTTGGATACTCATCAGGCACAGAAAGATCTGGAAAGAAAGTCTGACACCTTTGTACAGAGGTGAGGTCTGAAGGACCATCACCTGAGGACCTGACTTGATTAGGGTCTGGTCAGTGTTCAGAGGGATTGCAATTTTAAATCTCACTCATCCTTCTGCACTGAACCTTGCACAGCAGAGCCCAATAAGCCAGAGCTGCACAGCAGTCTTTCCTCTTGATCTCTTTAGCCCTTCAGATCTGCTCCAGGTCAATTCTCTTTGGCTTATCTGTTTCCCTCCTCCCTGCTACCTTGTTTAACTTCCTTTGTAAGCAGAAGTCATAGGAGTAAGATCAAAGAATGAGCCTCTGAGTTACTTAGATTATGCCACAAGATTTGTGAGGTCTTGTATAAATAGGAGGCAGAGGCATAACAAATTTATTTCTAAAGCAAATTTGTTCTCATTCATTCTTATCAAGAATCTCATTTGCAGCAGATGAAGTTGGTTATATAACTAAAACCAGAGACCTCAAGTGTCTGACTTTAACTCCAAACCTTCTGTTATTGAAAAACTGGTCCTCAGTTTGTGATTGGAATGGGCGCTCATATGGAAAGCTACTCCTCTTCTGAAATATATGTTTTTTGACAGGTTGTCACATTTTGGAACTACTTTAGCAAATCATCTGCAAATTGAGAAATGTCAATCTTCACAATATATATACATTCACACACATAGAACTGCAGTGCAGAAAATATTTTCAAAATCTTGCCTGGCCAGTTTTGCTCAGTTTATTTGGATTTTAAGCATGATGTGAATTTTCCAGCCTTTGGAGCCTATGGGTGAGCGTAAATAAGGTCAATGGTGGTTTCAAAGCATAGAAGACAAATGAAGACAGGAAGAAAAAAAATGAAGGTTACTTACCAGTAACCAGAGATATTTGCCTCCAAATATCCACACTCCTAGTTTCATGTGGCCAAAGTGCCCATCTCCAAGAGTGAGGATACACAGAGGTAGGTTATGATGGACATAAGCCATTTCTTGCTCAGAATCGCTGAAACTATAATAAAGCCACTTTCGGCAGATGGATCCATTGGCACGCCAAGATAACTGTGGTCATGTGGTCACGACCAGATTTGGAGGAATGAGGAGGCCCCAAAATATCACTTTCTACAGTTATTTTCCTCTATGCCAGTCTTTGACATGCCATGGGTTTAGGTCAATAATGGTTTGTTCTAAGACTGTAGAAAGTAGGAAGGAGATTGGCTGGATCGCAATTCAGTAGGCAGAGGCAATACCATCTGCTGAAGTCTAGGAGTGTAGAAATTAGAGATGAAGAAATACAATAAACAAAAAAATACTTGGCAGGTTTATTTCATGCATGGATCTCAGAGTACTTGAAAAAGATGGGTGTAGCACCCATTTTACAGAGGAGGAAACTGAGGCACAGAGAGGTTAAGTGGTGTAGACAAAGTTATGCAGGGAAACTAGTGACATGCTTGAGATTAGAGCACAATCTCATTATTCCTCGAGTTCCTCTCCTTATCTTCAGCAGCAGACTGCACCTCTTTACTACACCCTTATCACATTCCTTCTCATCCCTCCAAAATAATGCTCGATCTTCTTTGCAACATAGAAAAATAGTTCTTTCCACTTCAGAGATTCCTCCAGCCTCTCAGGTATCTGAGCCATACAAACACCTCACGTTTGTCATTACTGTAAAACTCTGCTCTGTTCTCCTACCATGCTTTCCCCTTACACTGAAGAACACACTCTGCTGTGGCACTGGTGTTGTGCTGTACTTCACAAATACAGCCAAAATTAGCTCAAGGCTGCCCTGCAGCTGGTGCCTTTTGCATGGTCCCTCTGAAACAAGGCACATCCCCCACCCTGGCCAAATGGGGATCTGGGGCAGGCACAGACAGTAGCTGGGCACAGACTGGAGCTGGGCACTGACACCCAGGGGAGCAGCAGCCACTCTGCAGAATGGAAAGGGCTCTTGTTTTCACATATGATTTTGCCAGCCTGTGCCCATCCCTGCCTCCCCTCTGCCCTCAGCCAGCCCTAGGTGTGCCCTGCTGCTACCAGGATGAGGTAAGACATGAGTCAGGGTAAAGAGCAATGGCAGAATATGGGATATTTCCCTCTCCTCTCCTGCAGTCATGGTGCATCCATGGAGCTCACCCTGCCTTTCTCCTCTGCAATCTCCCCCAGGGCAGTTGTGCCAGGGAGTCAGTCACAAGCTTCAGTTCCAGGTCAGAGAGCAGCTCACTGGAGCTGCAGACCTGTTCCATACTCCCTCCCTCTTTCCTGAACTAGGTAAGGGAACAGATAGTGAAAGACTCTAAGCAAATTTTTGAGGGAATTAGGCAGAAAATGACTGCTGGAAGGTAACATGCACTCACTGTGCTCCCAAAGAATCGATGAGACTATTACCTCAAACATGGATTTATTTTGTAAATGAGTACTCAATATTTCCCAAACTGGCATCTGAGCAATTAAAGACCTCTGCCTCTCTTTTTTCCACACCATTGCAATCTTTTACTTGAATTATAGGAGGCCAAGGATTGTACCTTGTTTTCAAAGATTTTCCATGGCATTCAGTGTTGTTCAGAGGCCTCTGCCAATAATGTCTGTGCCTCCAGCCCCCTGAGTGAATGTGTGGTCACCATCACCTGCAGCCTCACCCTGCTCTCTGAGGGAGCCTGGGGCCTGGCAGCAAGTGCAGCTTATTCTCCCTGTTCTTCTCACAGGTGCATCAAATTATTTTTTAACAGCAGCTTTTCTTTAAGTTTAACCAAAAGAGAAGCTGTCCAGAGCAAATCTCTAGGCAGATGAAAAATGAACTAGGCTTACTTGAAGCAAATGAGGAGCTTCCAGCATCACCAATAATCATTAGCAAATTGTGAATGAATTCACCCAGATAAGAATAGTTAGGGGTGTTATTATGCCAAAATAATAACAAGGGAAATGATTCTGTTTAGTCCAGACCATATATTGTATCAATTTGTATCACAGAAATGGAAAGTATGATTTTAATGCACAGGACACCATGAAAGTTTACAAGAGCTCTTGTTCTAGCTCTCGATTTTCTCCAGGGTGAACATCCTCCCTGTCCCAGGTGTGGCATGAAAGGAGGCACAAGTGTTTCCTAGCTGCAGCCATCCAGAAGACCTAGTGCCCTCCTCCTAAAATCCAGGGGGGTTATGCCTCCCTCCTGAACCTCACAGTGACTGCTTCTAGTGGTTGCACACAGCCAGCCCTACAGGTTGGCTATTAAATGTGTTTGACAAAAGAAATATAAACTAAATTATGGCAAAGGACAGCAGGTTCAGAAAATCATTAATGACCAGAAAATGAGTTTTTGACCTATATGCAGTCATTAGTGCCTTTGTGAACCTTTCTGGCATTTGTGCAAATGCTGTTGTAGTTTACCTTGACCATTTTGACCAATTATGGACAGCAGGGAGAGGTGTTTATCTATAAGTTGGCTTGGGGCTCATTATACTTGCATTCTACTAGAAATTTCTAATTACTGTCAGAACTTATTGGCTGCTTTTTGACTGCTTTTCGTAATTGCTAATGCTTATCATATTCATAACACACAATTAGCACATAAAAATGTTTCTATATATGGTACATGAAGAACATAACATTACACAAGAAGCACAACACAAAAAGCAAACACAATGAAGCAAACAAACCATATCAAATTATATGGGAAAGAGCTCATGTCTTACCTATGTTTAAACTCTTTATTTCTTTATAGAAAGGGAACAGAAGAAAAAAGAACAAACAGTTAGCTGAAGAATAGATGGTAAAGCAAACATAGTATTTGTTTTATTTTACAAAAGGACACAGGAGAAGATATCTCTTTTCAGCACTAGCCTTAGCTTAGTTTACAGATGAAGAGTGACTGGGAGGGATAGAGCTGCAAGCTAATTCCCTATAGGATACCCCTGCCCCCACCCCCCTCCCCTCATACTTAGGGAACTTTCTGAACCACTGAAAGAATTTTCACATGGAAATACGTGTAGCTTGGGGGCTAGGAGGGAGAGAAACTGGCAGTTCTTTGAATACAGAGAAGGCAAGCACTGGTTTTGGATATTGTCTCCCAGTTGGAGGCAACCTCTTTAATCAAAATAGTTTTCCAACAGGCTATTTCTAGACAAATTTGTACTATGCAGTTTGTTTTTCTCTCCTCCCAGTCTCTAAAATAATTGCTTAAAGCAAGTTTGGATGCTCCTTGGTATCTGTTTAAGCCTATCAAAGCCAATGTTGGGGTAAAAAAGCCCTTTCTAAGCGAGCAGTAAGGTACTGTACAATGGGAGATAAACAGCATTAACTGATCCACAGCTTACTGCCCAGACACAAAGCCAAAGGAGAAGTGCTCTCTACTTCCCACAAGAAAGTGAACACATTCTCCACTCACACAGCATTTCACTGTGTTGATGTAATTTCCATTTAGGAATATGCACTGAACAGAGCAGAGAGGTTTGTGACTCCTGAGCTGCAGCACTCCAGGGACAGCCCCCAACTTGCAGCCCCACATGCAATGCTGGAGCCCAAATTCCTGCTGGCCATTCCAACCAGGCACCTTCACAAAGGACAGTGCGAAAGAAATATGCACACTGGGAGAGTCTGACATAGAAAGGCACTCAAGATTTATAGGGGCTTATGTGAAACCAAAATTACATCAGCTGTGAAATCGAGACAAAGCGATGTATTTGGTTTGTAATATTGTGGATGTAATCCAGACTACCTGATATGAGCTGAAGACTCTGCTCTCATTCACACTTAAATGGCTCAACTCTTCAAACTCTTACCCGTGTAACTCATGGAGATTTCAAGATGAGCAATGAATCACAATTACTGCTACAGATTATGTTTGCTGGAATGGACCTTAATTCCCTTTAGAGGAAGGGGGGGTAAAGGACATCATAATGTAATCCTAAAGTCTGTAAATCCTAAAAACCGGTATGTCAAGTCCTTTGCAGCTGTCCAACAGCACCCACAATGCATCACCTTCATTGTTAATTGCTTCTAGTTAGAAGCTAAAGAAACTATACTATGGAAAACAGACTTTCATAAAGGATGAAGTGGACAACACCAGATAAAAATCCATCTTCTACTTCTTTACTGATGTCCTTTCCAATTTTCCCTCATACATGACGAAAACCCAAGTTCCCTCTCAATCTCTCTCACAGAGAGAGAAAGCAAAGTACTCACTCTAATACTGTTGTAAATTTTGAGGCAACATTTTCAAACATAAGGTGGGCTACGAAACTTTGTCACTGGCTGATATTGGTAAGTGAGGTGCATAAAAATGGATTATAAGAAGTATCCTAATCTGAAAATGTTTCTCTTCACCTATAAAGCTGTAGTCCCATTTACTAAAAAGATCTGAACAACTTAGAAAAAAATAATTAGCATATTCTATATAATGCAGAGTTATAGTGCATATTGATATAAATATCTATAGCAGGTCACACTTCCATGCCAGCTACCTTCTGTGGTTTAAACTGAGCTGCTAGCAGAAAGCACTGGATGATCCATGACTTTTTTAAAAAAAAATATAATGAGGCAGCCTGATGGTGTATGAGGTAGGTGTCAGAGAGTGATTTCAGAGTTGAATTGGCCTGAATCAGATCTCTTTTCTTTTCTATAGAATCAGAATTCACAATAGTGACATCAACAGAATGACATGAATGGAAGAGAGGTGTAAAATAGAGCTAGGCTTCCTATTCTTTAACAGTCCAATCATTTTGCACTTTTTCCCACTAATTAAAAACTAAATGTGGAAGCAGAGGAATTGGTTATTGGTCATATCATTAAAAAAAGACTTGTGACCTAAATTCACTCAATGTATTTTGCAGCTATATCCAGTTTCCAGGAGCACCAGTGCTACTGCCTGAGTGGGCTCCAGGAGAGGCAGCAGACAGCCAGGGCATGCTATTTTTCCTCATTTTTCTGCAAATAGTCAGTGGTGCTTTAAGTATAAGGTCCAGTTACATGAGTTAGGATTTGAAGCAATAGCTCTTGCCTCTCCTAGAAGAATGAAAAAAGGAGATGGAACAGAAATGGGTGAAGTGGTACATTCTACACTCATGCCTTCCCTATTAAGTGATCAAATCTTAAGGTTGGAGGGGAAACAGGACAGGAGGAAAGAGTTACAATCTTAAAAAAGAGTTCTGATGATGCAGAATGACTCTGTATGTCAACCTGAACTGCACTTGTCAACCTACAGAAATAGACTCACAAGCATGGAGAAGAAATGTGAAAGTGGATCTTAAAACCACTGGCAGGGGAACCTTCCCTCTGACCTCACGAGACTGTTACACCTCTGCCTGCCACTGTGGCTCAGCATCTAAGGGCAGTCAGTTCCAGACTTTTCAAACAAAACTACAAGATGCACTGAGGGACGACTGAATCAGTGATCACTAACGAGACGGAAAGAGATGGTTTGTACTTTCTCTTCAAGTTAATTTGTACTCTTAAGTCCTTCACTTTAGTCACTGCTCTGGTAAGGTACAGACTTTGAACTATGCATTTCTGTGCCCCATTTCTCCACTGGAATTTAAATAGGTTGAAAGTGACAATGTTTTTCAAAATTATAAAAAGTAATGGCAAAGGCTGATTTGAGCACAGGCTCCAGAAGCGAAGTGCCGAGGTTAAGGCTTACCTCAGCTCCAGTATGCTCGTGACATTCCTGGAGGGGAAGATACGCCGAATATAGTTAAAATCCCCAACAAAGAGACTTCCATCAATACCCACTGCCAGTGCTACAGGGGCCAAGAGCTTATTTCCTTCTGCCAGACCATTGCAGCTCGGACAGGATATGCTTCTGCGGCGCCCGTTCCCCATAATGCTGGTTATCACAGCCGGCTGCTGAGTGAGAAACTGATTTTCTCCGTTGCCTTTGTGCAATATACCTAAGGACAGAGAGGAGAAGAAGTGGTTATTACCACTGTTCATTGCAGGGGACTTCAGGCTGTTTTCTTTTCAACAGCTGCTTTTAAGGACGGTACACTGAAACAACTCCAGCGTTCGGTTTTTCCGTGGTGCAAAAAGAGCAGAAGGATTTCGCGGTAGTAAAAATAAAGGTGTAATGAAGATTCAGTGCTAAAACCCACACACATACACCCCCACAGACCCAAACCTACACTCAGAGCCCTTTGGTAATCGTTATGAAAGAAAACCCTGCCACACAGCTCTGGCCTGGGGCTGTGGTTTAGATGGTTTCTGAGTGGGTGGAGAAGAGCTGTTCTGTATTTGTGTCTCACTCCAGTTTCCTGTAGCATGTTTTGCTTGGAATTCTGTGCCAACCTTACTGTTCTCTTTCCGCCTCTCAGTCTTTCACACTTTTTTAATAGAAAAGGAAAAATGAGAAATGGAGGCACCAGAGAAGATGATAGCTCAGAAAATGAAAAGATAGGAGAAAGATGAAGCTCCCAGAAGGGCCGCTAAGGATCAATGATAAAAGGCAAGAGGGAAGTTGGTGGTACAGCTCTCTTAGACTTCAAGAAAATACCTTCAAGATAGAATTTATCTTCAAAATATTTGTTCAAAGAGCAGACCCCTGCTCCAAGAAGGGAGTGGATTTTCAGACAGTGTGACCATATTCTGTGTCATCAAAAACTGTGGAAATCTGGCTGGAAACTTTCAGCCTCATGTTCTTGTGGGAATGAAGTTGTATGACCTTAACATCTGGCTCCCCACTGGTGGCAACACTCTCTGTTGGCATGTACTACCCAAATGTGGATCCACTGCCCAGCACTGGAAGTGAGTTCAAATAGCCTGATCTTGCCAATTCTGAACAATACTTGGGATTTATTAAGTAGAAATACACTTTGTTATTTGATAATGATCAGCAGGAAGGCTGCAAACAACACTTTGCAGGGAACAAATAAAATGCATGCTGAGTATTCAGCTCCCAAAGAATTGTTGGTAAAATACAAGGATCAAGAAGATTCAGCTTAGGATATGGAAAGACAAAAAAAAAAAGTGAGGAAAAAACAATCAGGTGACTAATGAGAAAGACAAAGGAGACTCAGTATCTTGTCACAGACTTGTATTCCTTGTAAGCTCCATCTCAGGTTAGGAGGAAAAGGAGGTCAAGCAAAAGGAGACAGGAACAGATGTGGTTAACATGAGAAAAACAGAGAAAACTGAAAAATATTACAGGAGAATAAATGAAAAACAGAATAGAGGATAAAGATTAGGACTTTAAGAAATTCAGGCTGTGCAGAACAGTAAAAAATCTGTTGAAATTCTACAAAAATTTTCTGACAACTGAAATAGGCCTCATACCTTACTAAGCTAAAGATGAAACAAAAAGAGTGGAGAAATCACATTTTTGGAAGTGATAATAATGCAAATAGAAACTCCATATAGGACAGCAAATATATGGAATGAACTAACTCACCACTCTTGACATTAAGGACATGATGTTTATCCAGAGACCATCCTCCTAAGTTTGAAGGATCCAATTCAAATCCTTGCAGCAGTGCTGTCCTCTTCTCCCATAAAATGAGACTGGGGCAAGTCTCATATTCAAAACCCACAGACACTGAAATAAAATAAAATCTAATATACTTGCTGAACAAACACTGAATTAAATGTCCAGAGCACATTCAAGTCATCGAGTATTCCAGTCCCCCAGCCCCCTCAAGAAGATGGAGTGATTATATTCCTCACTTTTATTCTACAATATTATATTCAGATCTTTGACTAGACACAAATTTGAAACTTCATTCACATGTACTCTGCAGGGATCTGATCACTTCTATTTTAATAGCTCACACTGGGAAGTGATGAGTTTGCTGAGAGGAGAGTGAGAAATAAAATTTTTAAAATATAGTAAAATTATATTAAATAATTAAAAATATCAGATAGCAGGACAAGATAAATTCTTAATTTGCCAGATGTCCACAGCATTTATTTAGTGTATTCATTTTACATACCATGTACCAAAGGGCAGTGAAAACTTTGTGTGCATTTAAGCACAATTGCACTGTAAGCATTACACAGGAAAGCAATATCCCATGCAATAACATAAGAAAGAAAAGGTATAGCAAAGAAGAATTTAGAAAATACAGAAAATAATTGAGATTAAAAAAAAAAAAAAAGCTGCTCTTTCCACATCTGGCACAGCTCTGATGCTCATTTTTAACCCTGTTGTATCAAAATTATTCAGACAGTCAATGAAAACTGAAAAATATTAAAATGATCAGTCTGCTTCCCACCCACTAGAACCAAGCTAACTAAAAATAGCTGTAGAACTACAAGACTGAACAGCATTAGAGGAACAGCATTTTCATTTCAAAAGTGTTATACCACAAGAGACTACATAAGGGCATGTGTGAAAACCCAAATGCACTGCAGACTGCCAGCCAGTCCAGCACGAGGATCATTTTACAACTAAAGAAAATGAAATTGTAATGATGGCTTAGGTTTCACCTAAGTTCCTGTGGCCAGTGTTTGCTATTGCCTGGTCTAAACCTTCTAAGTCAGGTACTGAGCAGGAAACCCAGGCATGTTGATGGAGTTTAGACCCTCTGAATGTGATCTTTAACATGTAAAAGAACTGTAATACAAAGATAAATTGTATCAGGGAGACAAGAACTCTTCAGTCTACATTTGCTCCTCCATAAGGAAGCTTCCAGTTTTCTTATTGAGAATTATAGGTGTTACTAGGAAAGTTTTGGAGCTTGTATATGCTGACTTACCTACAGCATCTGACAACCCATAAACCTTCTGACCATAGGCATCTGTTTTGTCCCAGATAAATGTATATGCCAAGTTGGGAGATGCCTGAAATGATTTTTGGAACAAGTGCCCTTCTACTGCTACCATCAAATGAACTTTGATCAGATTCAGTGGCACAAGTGTCTGAGTCATGATGATCTTCAGCAAGGATTTGTATCCAGCAGTGCGGGAACTCAAGTAGCTGAGCTTTATACTAGAGCCAGGGATCTCAATTTCTTCATGGAGGACCTGGGTAGGAAAGAGATCAAACACTTTACATTCATGATTTTGGTTTTTGTGTGTATCACCTTGTGCATTCTTATGAACTTATATCTTTCTCTTACTGGGAGTGGATATCCTCAAACCAACACAGTTCAGCTGACATTTCTGACAAATAATTATTGGCTGTCTGTGTACACATCTTTTGAAGAGCCCACTGCTGGCAAAAGGGCAAATAAGCTCAAGCATTTTTACTGCAAGTTATAGGCAAGGGAAACGTAAGAAATATCACAGGAACTCACAATTTTCACTAACAGTATAAAGCCTAACTGAATACAGCAGTGGAAAAATAACACCAATAGAGTTTGCCTTCGTCCTAAGTAAGAAATAAGGAAACAGTCTGTGGTCAGCACCACATGCCAAGCCTTGGCAAAATTCTCTTGAAACATCTAAGCTGGACACTGAAATACAGAGATATACTTGATAAACATATCAAGTATGATAATGGGAGAGTTCAAGGTAATCAAAGATGAATGTCTCTGGGTAACACAAACCTGGGATATCTCCTGCAATCCTCATTTGAAAACCTGGCACCTGCCAGAACAAATGCAGCTCTGCAGAGACATTTGCAGTAACAATTGCAGGGGACACTTGGTGGCCTTGGCTTAGGTCAGAACTGTCACCTGACCACTGATTTCTGTACCCTTTTCACTCCCACTGCTCTTACCTGGGTTTCTGGCACAATGGGATTGCGGCTGGGAGCGTCACTGAAGAAAGTTGAAAGCGGTGATGAAATGATGACTGGATCAGGACGGACAAATCCACTGAGATCACAGCTGGGAATGGAGTTCTCCTCTGTCTTCATCACAAGGGTGTCCATGGCATAGAAGCTGTTCCATGGCAGCCACACTGTCCTTTCCTGGCTCATAAACGGGGCCCGTTCAAAGTGCAGCGTCAGGGATGCTCCACCATTTGCAACCAAGTCAAACCTAGAAAAGTGTGGCCTTTAGAAGTGACAAGACTGAGTAATTCCAGTAATAACATTCCTGGCTAATGAGACAGCTACAGAGGCGTGCCAACAGTGATGAGTATTGGTCTGGTTTTGGCTGGGATGGAGTTAATTTTCTTCCCAGTAGCTGGCGGAGTGCTGAGTTTTGGATTCAGGATGAGAATAATGTTGATAACACAGGGATGCTTTTATTATAGCAGAGCAGTGCTTACACAGAGTCAGGAAAGTGCTTACACTTCCCTCCTCTTCACCCCATCCCACCAGGGAGCAGAATGGGGCCTGGGAGGGGACACAGCTGGGAGCAAGGGACATCCCAGATCATACATTCTCATTGTACAAACTAGGGGGAAAGCTGCTCAGAACCTGGCTGGGAATTAATTTATCTTTCTATTGTTTTCCTTTTCACTACAGTTTTAATAATTATTATTCTAGTTATTAAACTGTTTTCATCTCAGTACAAGATTTTTCTTACTTTTAGCCTTGT
The DNA here is from genome assembly GCA_013399915.1 of Illadopsis cleaveri. NCBI lineage: Eukaryota > Metazoa > Chordata > Aves > Passeriformes > Timaliidae > Illadopsis > Illadopsis cleaveri. The sequence goes on along the minus strand of VXBB01000823.1, from coordinate 226,925 downwards.
GATTCTCTCCCCACACCACCAGAGGTGGGGAGAGTGATAATAAGAGTGATCATAACCATGATTATGTTTTAGATGTCATGGTTCCAAAGACCAACAATGGCATGTGAACCTCTGGCAACTAAACAGCTGAAAACCAGCTAAGACAAGCAATGATTTGAAGTCACCTGGACAAAGCTCATTACGATAATATTATAAATTCCGTATTTAATAATTAAAAAAAAATACCCAACAAAAAACCCACCACCTTTATTATTACAAGTCTCCTTTCTATAGGAACAACAGAGAAGCCAAGTGCATTCTCAGCTGCACACTGAATTACCCCTTTCCTAAAAGATCCTGTCCATCAAGCATAGAATGGGACACATGGCAGTAAGGGAACATAATGAGAAGTGTTCTACAAGTAAGAATTCCTGTCCCCAAGATAACTGATCTATCATTTTTCAGAGAAATAAGGTGTTTATTCCCAACCCCCCTACAAAACCACAGCAGTAATGTGGAGCTGCACAGGCATTTGAACCCTGGCTTAAATGAGAAATGCTTCCAGGTTGTTCTGACAACAGAAGCAGGTGTCAGTTGCTGTATGTAAATGCTGGCAATGTAACAAATTACTCAATGATGTCAATAATCTATGCAGATTTAAATATAGTTCAGCTCACCATTTACTGCAATTTTAAACCACTTGAAATCAACAATATACTTTTATTATAACAGATTAATATTCTGGAAAATATGGAACTTAAATACTCCCTATAGTTCAGTTCACTCCTATTAATTATATCAATTCCATTGTTTTTATGTCAGATCAAGATAAAATGGCAAATGTTTACAATGCCTGTGTCAGATAGACTGTTTTAGTTACCACAGCCAGTAAACCAGATAAACCATGACACACTGATTTTTGTTTATCTGAATTTGTGTGCATTTCAAATAAGCTGATACAAGGGGGGAAAAGCACTTTTTTGCACAGCAGGAAATTGTCTAAATATATTCAATTAGAATCTTTTGATTACATTCTACCCTGAAGAAACTCAAAAGAGAGTGTGTCTTCAAAAGCAAGGAAAAGCAGAAGGGAAATTTTAACAAAATATACTATTCTATAATGATGCTTTCTTTTTTCCTAGAAGTGTTAGCCTGCTCTGCCTTTTAAAATAAAATATTTCTTGTCTCAGCTGGATATTGCTGTAGCCCACAAATGTTTTCATAGATACAGAGCAATTTATTTGAAAGGAGTCTGCCTGCTAACACGTCATTATCAGAAGTCAGCCTGTTCGTATTTACATGCAGTTAGTATTCAAAATGCCGCGTGAAAAATTACTTTTGTGTTTATTTAATAGCTCTTTGCCCTGGGAGGAAGGCAATGCCTGGTACACATGGTTCCATTAGATCACACCATCTGTTAATCAGCCAAGACACTCCAGAGCAAACAGGGGCTCAGTGAAGCAGGGACACTCACGTGCCATCCTGACGAGTGATGGTGTAGCCGTACTTTGGATACTTGACAAACGACACGTTGACCCCAACTAGAGGAGTCCCATCTGTAGTCACCACTTGGCCTCTTATGAGAGACACAAGGCTGAAAAAGAAAGAGAATTAAAGGTATTACAGCTAATTACAAAAGGGAAGTTATGTTGTTTATAAGTGAAGTAGTGGAACACTTGTACCGGTTTACTCCAAAAGTTTTTACAAGACTGAGGGATCACAATATTGCCCAGCTCCCTCTATACACCTAAATCAAGAAAGTGCTTGTGTATGCAGAGAGAAGTGTACACAGAATGGAAGTCAGTGCTTTTCTTACCTAACAAGGGTTTGCCTCATTGTCTAATGAGGCTTTGCAGAGTACAAAGCTCCCTCACATTCAGCCAGGCCAAAGCTGTGCCCCTGCAGCCACACTGAAACTCTAAAACCTCCGTCCACCCACCACACGTGGGTGCCTAACGCACTTGACAAATATGGTGCAATGCCACATCTCTGTTTTATATGACCAATTCTTCACGTCAAGGTGCAAATTCCCTCATCTTAGGGAATGATTGATGTGTGTACACTGCATTCTGGCCTAATTTGGAACCCTTGCTTGCACTGCCAAGAGGAGGATTTGGTTTAAAGTCCAGCTTTACACACAGGCAAGACAAAGCGTTTCTTTGGCCAACAGGATAAGCAGCTTTGTTTAACCTAAGGGAGATGAAGAAGAGCTATTCCTCCAAGAGGCACAGTCAGATTTTTCTCTTTGGCAAGTGCTTTGCTGCTGCTAAGTGCACAGTAGGCACAAAGTGCTGCTGCTCCCAGCTGGTGAGGAGTTTCCAGCCCCTGGCTCCTTTCCCTTCCTTTCCCTGTACCCTGAGAGAAGCAAGTCTTGGGAGGTGGGGAAGCTGTTTGGTAAAAGGGCATTGGAAAAGGAAAAGCTCTTTGTAGATGGCTTCCAGTGCTACACTGGAAATGGGAAAACTGGAGAAGGTGAAAACAGGGAAAGAGTGAAGTCCTCTTAACCCCTAATCTCCGGGATTGTAAAATTGCACTTTGCTGTAGTTATGGGTGAAAAGATTTATATGTTCATCAGTCTGTGCTTCCAGCATGAGCCACCAACTCTGCTCTGCTGACAGACAGGGAATGAAGAACCCCTTCCCAGCAGGGCTGAGGCTCTTCCCGAAGCTCAGCAGGCTCCAGGCTACCCTGAACCAGGAATGGCTGGCCCCAGGCTGAGCTGGACAGGGGGATTAACCTGCGCTGAGCTTTGCTGGACACTGACAAACCGTGCTGGGCTCTGGGAGGGCCCCTGGCAGAGATCAGCTACTTTCATCAGTCACACCAGGGATTGTTTGCAGGTCTTTTTCTGCCAACTCTGCCATGTTCAGGGGCTGTGATGTACATTTCTAACTGTATTATATTGGCTATTTAACAACTATTCCCTCATTGTGGGGGTTTAGCACGGATGGTGGGGACCAATTGGTGATTTCTTTTGAATTGACAACCAGAATAGCCAATTGGGCGAACACTTGTGGGAGGAAGAAAAGGGTTTTGAAGGTTTCATTTTTTTCTTTCCCTCTCCTTTGCTTCTCTTAGTGTGTGTTAATAAACTGTTTACCTTAAGTAGGGGCCTGTTTTGCCTTTTTCTCCCAAATCCTATCTCCCAGAAAGAAAAAAGAGCAAACACTCAAACCACTGCACTACATTTGGCAAATCAGAATTCGGTGAATGTGAAACCACTACACTCATATTTTTATTCCAAACAGGCTGCAATATTTTCTTCAATATTACATTAAAAAAAAATCTAATTAATAAAAACGAGCCATTTCTGTTACTTTTCTTTTAGAACTTTCAAGTGCTTCTTGACCCTTCAGGTCAATTTTTAATTTGCAAAATCAACATTTTGTAACGGAATATGCAATTTAATAGAAATTGAAACCTGTTGAGAAAAATCTGCTTGGGAACACATTGGACCAAGATAATTGTCTTGGCATTATTCATTTTGCTTGAATTATTTTATGTGACAAACACACAGAAATAGTTGCAGGAAAAAAGTCACTCAAGCTTCTCTAGGGAAACTGCAGAAAGCAGATTTAGAAAGAAATTGTCAGATGGCAGAAGAAAACTAATAATGCCAATGACTTAATTTTTTCTACCTTCAATTTTAATATTTCAGGAAATAATTTGCATAAAAATATTTTTGTCAATAATATTCCTTTTTATTTCTAGAATTCTAAATAAGGAACACAATGGATATTAGAATAAGCTAAAATGTGGATTTATAAGAAGCAATGTTTTGACTAATAGTCATATATACAATAATCACTTTTCTTCAGTAATCTTTTAAAAGTATAACAGACAAATTGAATGGATAGGAGAATTTTTTGGTGTTTTACCAAGGAGTTTAAATGTGTAAAAACACATAGCTTTTTTTTCCCCCTGAAAACTTCATTTCATCTTGTTTCTGCACAGAAAAAAAAAAGAGATTTACCTATTTTGCAATCATAAATTTTGTTATTTATTGCTTTAGCAGAGTAGGAAATAACTTTTTTCTTCTTATACTAAAACTAGATAAAAACCCCAAACCATTATTTTCTCCCATTTTTCATGTCTTTCAATGGAATGACAGACTGAGCTAAGCAAACAGCTTACAAACACTGCAGATACTTTTTAAGACTATGGCAGCTTCAGTACATGGAAAAGTTGGGAGTTGAACTTTGTGGCACTTTTAAAAGACAAACCCACCAGTCCTAAAACTTACAGTTTGACACTATGCATTAGATTTGCCTAAGATTGGTACCAAAAATAACAGCTGAGCTTTAGAATTATCAGAAGTACCTTCAAAACTTAACAATTTTAGCATCATTAATAGGTCATTTGCAAAGATATGTTAAAATCTGCAGTGTAGCTCAGATGAATAAAACAGAACTAAGACTCCTACCATGAGGAACATTAAGAAAAAAATCTAAAGTTTTCAATGAGGTTTTGTTTTTAAGGAGCCTCAGGATTGAAATGCTCAGCTCCTGTTTAGTCTAGAGCACTAACTCACAGAATGACAGAATGGATTTGAAGGGACCTTAAAGATCATTTTGTTCCAACCCCCTGCCACGGGCAGGGTCATTTTCCACTAGATCAGGCTGCTCCAATCCCTGTCCAACCCAGCCTTAAACACTTCCAGGACTAAAAAAGAAAAATCACCACAGATTTAGGTGAAAACAGAACAATTTTTTTTCTATTTTTTTGAACAACTCCATGTATGTATGCATGGAGTATTTTTAGAGTAGCATAAAATCTATAGAGTAGGATCCAACTGGGGTTTCCTGATGGAATATGGAAATGCTTGTGTGCAGCATAGGGGTGAATGTGCAGCATAGGGGTGAATGCAATGGGGACCTGCCTGCTGTATCCAGAAACATTATGATCCTCTTTTCACAGACAAATATTTAGGAACATGCTCTACATCACCCACTAAGCCTGTAATGGGATCCTGACTGAGAAAACAGTTTCCTGTAATGAAGTGCAATCTTTTGGGTGTTAGCTCAAATGAAGCTCTTTCTTCAGTTTTAACTTTGGTGATATGAACATAATCAATATACTCATCAATTTCTTAGCATCTTTCCATGGAGATCTATTTATATAATATTGATAAATACCAATCTTTTTGTAAGCATACAATGGCATCAAATATCAATTAATGATGTGCTGGCTTTTAGATTCATTGCAAATATATAATTAATAATCTTAGAAAACAAGCATAGAAAAAGAAAAAACAAGAAGAAACAGAAAACCTAGTCAGGTGGATCAATGTTACAAATAAAATGATTTTATGTAAGGAATAAATAATAAAACTCCATAAATTGATGGATCTTTAAAATTATTTGAAATGCTATTCCATTATTGAAATTTGTGTTAATGGCACTACATTAAAAATTAACTGGAAACCAGTTTGTGTTTTCCCTTTCTCTTGACTGCAGTCTTCACAAAATATAAACCTCAGAAGCTCCTACTCAGTGGAAGAAACCTTCTTCTGGGTGTTGCCAGAATGTAAAAATGCTAATAAAACTCAGTGTTATAAAACAGAGGCCACATCATAAACTGCAACAGCGTGGCCTCTGTGAGATCAATGCCTGGGATGGAGCACCTGAAAGCAGCACCTCTAACGTTGTTCTACACTACAACCACACAGACTCTGAGATTCAGAAGGCTGAAAATGACTCTTTTATTTTTGGGATGTGTCTTTTTTTTTATACTGTTTTACACAGACCAATTTGATTGGTGAAACAAAGACAAACCTCTTCAATCACACTGGTCAGACCAGAGGGACATCAAGCAGAAGTCCCTCCTAGGAAAAGGAATGAATAGCACAGGTACAGTTACAAAAACATCTCTCCTGAGATTCAGAAGGCTGAAAATGACTCTTTTATTTTTGGGATGTGTCTTTTTTTTATACTGTTTTACACAGACCAATTTGATTGGTGAAACAAAGACAAACCTCTTCAATCACACTGGTCAGACCAGAGGGACATCAAGCAGAAGTCCCTCCTAGGAAAAGGAATGAATAGCACAGGTACAGTTACAAAAACATCTCTCCTGTTTACAGAAAATTCTCTGGGAAAAGAATTTCAGAAAACCAAAACATCTCAGGCATGGAACCAGGGCTACATACCTCCTGCTAAAACACGAATAAAATCACTAAATACAGCAACCACACTGAGCAGGGGCCACATTCCCAGCTGCTACCTGCTGTTGCAGGGGTTTTCTCATCTGCTGTTGAAGGGGTTTTTGTTGCAGGGGCTTTCTCACCTGCTGTTGAAGGGGTTTTTGTTGCAGGGGGTTTCTCACCTGCTGTTGAAGGGGTTTTTGTTTCAGGGGTTTTCTCACCTGCTGTTGAAGGGGTTTTTGTTGCAGGGGTTTTCTCACCTGCTGTTGAAGGGGTTTTTGTTGCAGGGGCTTTCTCACCTGCTGTTGAAGGGGTTTTCCCCGGGGATGATGTGGGTGCTGTCCTTCCCCACGAGCAGCTTGATGCGATCGTAGAAGGATTTGACGGCGGGAGCTCCGGCGTGGCTCTGCTGGATGATGTCCAGCGGGTCCCGCGAGCCCCGGCACAGCAGGCTGTTCTGGCACGTGGCCTGCAGGCAGCAGTCAGGGTCCAGGCAGTCCACCAGCCCATCTGAAAGGCAACAGGCACTGAGATCCAGCACAGAGCCCATGGAAATACCCATGGAAAGCTTAAGGCACTGGGAAAAACTGCTGAAGTTCACTCTTCACACCATCCCTCTGCCCTAAACCTGGTAATTCACTCAATAGTGCCATGAGGATGATGCTTTTGAGCACACTGCTTAAAAAGCACTACAACTCATGTAAACCAGGGTTAGATGAGAATAAATCCCAAGAAGTCTGTCAGGGGCTGAAATCAGGCAAAAGGAAGTGGAAGCAATAAAGTATTTTTGTTTAGGTTATTTGCTTGTTGGGCTTTTTTTTTTTTTGTCCTGAGAATTATGCTGTTTGATTCCATTTGCTCCGTTTTAGGAGCTGAGAGGAGATGGGGATGACAAAGTCATCATTACCTAAGTAAAATACAAATTACACTGTAGCCATTTTGGCAGTTCCCAGGGAAGGGCTGCTGGAACTCCCACCTTGGTGGATACCTGGCTCACAACTTGTGTGCATGCTTGGATAAGGAAGGATCACAGAATCACAGAATGTGTAGGTTGGAAGTGACCTTCAAGATCATCGAGTCCAACCCAGCCCTAACACCTCAACTAGATCATGGTATCAAGTGCCACATCCAGTCTCTTTTTAAACACATCCAGGGATGGTGACTCCACCCCCTCCCTGGGCAGACTATTCCAGTATTTAACCACTCTTTCCATGAAAAACTTCTTCCTAATATCCAACCTGTATTTCCCTTGACACAGCCTGAGACTGTGTCCTCTAATCAGTCACTAAGTTGGTGGGTTCAGTCATCACATTACAGATTAGGTTGTCCATCAAAAATATTTCTTAAGTTGCATTTTTAAGAAAAAACCCCAGAATTTTAACACCAGAAATTAACAGGGAACCAAGAGGGAGATCAATCTGTATACTTAGATAATAAACAATTGTAGCACATACGTAACAATTCTATCATCATCCCTTCATTTGGCACAATTATTAACTGAAATATGTTCTCTCAATGGAGTTCTACTATGATTTAGAAATTAATAACCATTTACTTTAAAATATTATCATCTCTAACAATTTAGAAACATTTGTTCATCTACTCTGGCAAGAATCAATCTGCAATCTACTTATGTCTGTAAAACTTCCCAAAGTGTATCAATCTGATTTTTGAATACAAATATGGTCTGGGCACACACTCAAAATCATACACAAGAGAGAGCATTCCAGTGGGGAAGCAGACAAAAGTACCTTAGATTAAGACCATGACTCATGCATTTTCAGGATTTTCAAGTGCACAACAGACCAGCAGAGTGACAACTGGAAAAAAAACAACCTGAAGGAAAAAAAAGAAAATCTAAAACTATAAAAAACTTTCTCATTTTACAATTAGCCTTGTATTTCCAACCCATTGTGTGTGCCTGAAATGACTGTGCCTGACCCGATTTAAAAACAAAATTGCCAAGGTATGCTGACAATGTTTCATTCAGGCCTCTGAGGAGATTTAAGTCAGACAAAGTACCTTGTTGTGAGAGCTATATGTTGCTTTAAGGTCACTCGCCTATTTACGTTAAAAGCTCCATTTGTCTTGAAATCCTCTCCAACGAGGCTGCAGGAACTTTCTGTTTTGCTGCAGTTCATTTTCTCCCCACTTTATATAATCGTTCTGAGGACATCATTAGCTCCAGGGTACAACTCAAGGCAGTTTTCCTATTAAGCTCTGAGAATTTCTCAGCTCTTTCCCAGTCTGTGAGACCTCTACAACCATGAACTGAGCTTTGCCCACTGTTTAGTCCACTCAGTTCTGTTACTCAGATGAGTAACAAGGAAATCCTATCAACACACTAGAAACAGCAGAGGCAAACCACAGGATATAAATTACTCCCTCTGACAAATTTACATTTACCTGTTCAAGCTTCATCATATTTTGGCTATACCTGTTATTAGAGGTGAGCATCAGTTCTGCCTGTGATGACCTCATCATGCAGCTGATTATGGGATGCTGTAGCCAAACACTTCTGATGACACCACAAACTTGGAATGGGCATATCAATCCCTCAGGCTCCTGTCAGTCATGTGAATCACATCTTTATGCTCACGAGCCCCCTTGGATATTGTCTGACATTGCAATCTTCAGTAAATTACCCTGCCACTGCCAATCTCACCGTTATCTCACAAACAATCAAGCAGGCAATCAAACTGCTCTGAATTGCCAGTTCAGGACCTGGGAGGCTGGAAACCTCTCCATTCAACAGCAGGGAGAAACCTGCCTGTGATTCCTTCCACGTAAGAAGGTTTTGCTGCAGTTCTGTGAAGTCAGACTCAGATGCTTCCAGATGCTTACAACAATATTTAGAAAAGATAAGCATAAAGCATAACAGTGTACTTTTTCAAACATTATTACTTACATGGATATATTCCCCTGTAGTAATTTATTCTCAGATGGCAAGATTCAGGATTTAGGATTTTTTTACCTTGAGTGAACTAGCTGATCCAGCTTGTTGCAACAGCAGCAGTGAGGTCTGGGTCTGTTTAGCACACACACAGCCAGGCCCTGGGCACTGCTGCTTGGTATCAAAGGCTTAGACACCACTGTGCTGCTCACATCCACAGCTGCTGCTCTTATTGACTTTGCTGCTCTGAAATCTCTGACTCCATGCATGAAAGAGTAGTGGTTACTGTCAGAATATATCCATTTTTAGCTCATGTTTGCCTAATTTGCTATCTGAACTATTATCACAGGATGGCTGAGATTGGCAAGGACTCCTGGAGGTGATCAGGTCCAGCCCCCTGCTCAAGCAAGGCTACCAGGTGCTGGTTGCCCAGGTTGCCCACACAGCTTTTGAAACATCTGCAAGGATGGAAACTCCATAGCCTCACTGGGCACCCTGCTCCAGTGCTCAGTCACTGGACAAAGAAGTGTCCCCCAGCATCCATTTGTGCCTGGGGTTGTTCCTCCTCAGCTGCAGCACCTTGCACTTCATGAGGTTTCTCTCAGCCCATTTACCCAGCCACACTGTATTATTGTATATGAAGTAAATTGTTACAGAATCATTTATTTGCAATAGACTCAGCTGATTAAAACCAGAGCTACAAAAAAAGTACCTTCTGTAAAAGAAAATTCTGCTATTAGCATAAATTTTAATTAGAATTCAGTACTTTGGGTTTTAATATATATTTCAGAGCTTGTCATCCTCCAAATTTCCTCAGGTATTCTGAATTATTTATGTAGTTAATTCAATGACAAACCCTCATCACTTGCCTCACCAAAATATTGCTGCTTTTTATTGCACACACAGCTGAGTTTCAAGTGGGCAGTGACCTCTCTGATGACCTCTCTAAAGGGAGGACACTGGAGAGGGAGCTAAGATGGTACTGAACCTCCTCCAACAATTTGAGACTAACACAAGTCCTGACTTGGCCTTAACAGAGATGAAATAAATAGGAAATTTTGATCTGATTTAAACTGGCAGCACAGGATTAGCTCTCCATTGCTGTTCGTGGTTTTTCTGAATTCCCAAATCTTTTCAGAAATGAAGCAAGTGACATGGTATCCTTCTTGAAGAGTTCACTTGGCTAATGGATCCACACATTTCTCAACTTTCTGTGAACTGTTCCACAAGCTTTTTTGGCAGACTTCACTACACAGCATAGAGAAAACTTCAAAGAAATACTTGAAAGTACATTAACCTACTCATGCATGCCCTATTTATGACTGCCTTATGATTGTGTTCCTCTTGACCATCATTAGAAGGACTAAAAAAGCACTCAAGAGGAACAGTGATCTATTGTACCACATTACTGTTCTAATGTATTTAGAATCTCTCAGCATCAGTGTTCCAGTGCCATTGAATATATTTCTCACCCTGTCCAGGTTACTGAATTGCAGAATGAGAAAGGTGCTTCACCTTTCTGCAGAAAGTTGATGCTTGAGCTATTGGGGTTTCTAAATCTCAATGAGTAAATTATCTACAGTTTCCATACTTCTTCAAAGACCTGCAGGTTGTGCTTCAGGTTCAATTAATGATGCACATCAGAATGAGTTAACTTTGACCTGACATCCATCTTGCTGAGGTAGTGATTTCCATACCCAGCAAGGGACAATCCTGTTTCCAACCCAAAACTCCTGAGCCCACGCTCAGCAGAGGGCATCCTTACACTTCACTAGCTGCAGGAGCTGGGGACTTTCAGAGCCTAATTCCTGGAAATTTTTCTTTTTCCAATAAACATTTCACACTGATGATTAAAATGGAGGTGGGGAGGGGGGGGAACAGCAGCTACTAAGAACCCCGAGGGCAAAAGGGTCTTTGATCACTCTAAGGGCAAATTAGTTAATTTATCATGAACCGATTTTAATTATGTGCAGTATTAATACACCCAAGGTGAAAGAATTAGAGATGCTCTATCAGATTATCAAAAGAGTAGGCCTTCTCTGCCAACACAGAAATATATTAATTGAGCTCTAAAACTGCATGCAAAACTGCTTCCACAGGCAGGCTATGCCACAGCCCAGTATATCTTATTACCACAAAGTTTATCTAATATTTAACCCAAATTTTCACACTTTTGTAGCTTGAGCTAATTACCGTTATCTGTATTGGCATGTATCATTCAAAATAATTCCTCAGAAGTTCCTGGTGCTGACAAGAAAGAAAATGCTCCTATTCCTGCTCCAGCCCTGTGAAGATTCCCTGTAAACTATCTGGACATTCACTACAACACTGCCTTTTGTATCTAACTGTGAGCACAACAGAGTGTTTTTGTAACCCAAACTGCATTCCAGGACAAGTTGGATTGTAAATCCCAAGTTGTGGTAAAGTAGAATGAACCTGGAGATTGGTTGTGTCTTTCAATACCCAAAACCTTCCCCAAGGAGGTTTTAAAGTACCCTGGAAGAGGAGAGTGGTGAAGCACCAGCCCCACCTCCCTGGCCCACTCAGGATCCCTGTGCTGCCCGGAGCTCTGGCAGGCAGGAAAAGCCTCATTCCTGAGAGGAGCAGTTGCAGGAACCCACTGCAGGTGCAGCTCCAGCTTGGGGGTCCCTCAGAACCCGCAGATGCTCCAACTCCAAACCACTCCTTTCTCAGAGCCAGGCTGACCCAAAGGGCTGCAGGGTGAGAAAAGCCCTGAAAAAAACCGTTTGCCCAGCTCCAGTGCACACGGACACCTAGAGGGATGCTGGTGCCTTTTCAAACCGTGGAATCTGCAGCCTCTGAGCTTCTTGCTTTCGCTTCTCCCCAGCTGTGGGAGTGAGTTACTGCAGTACCACATCCCACGAGGGACGGGGAAGGATAAGCTGGCTAATGTGGGTAAAGGCGATTAGAGGCTGACATGAAGCTGTAACACAATCACAGACAAGCACACTCATTAGCTCCTGTCAAACTTTGAGTGCCTACTTTTGATACAGATTTCATACCCGAGCCCACGTGACTCTCTCTGGCCCCCATCCATTACAGATTTCAGCTCCTGATTGCATTTAATGTTCCACAACTGACTATTGTACAGGCTCCGGGAAGGTATTTTCTGTGCCAAGAGTATTCTGGGTATTTATATTGAGAACTTCATAAAATCTTTTGTCTGTGCTGAATTAGAGACCCCCGCTGAGGCAATGCTTGTTGAGGCAAGCTAAATTACATGATTTGCTTTTGTGCTGTGAAATACTTGTATTATCTTAAATGTCACGAGCCTGATGCTGTATCAAGTCACAGGATTTGTAATTTTCTAAAAGCAATTTTTTCTAAATGTTTATTGCAAGAAGACACTTCTTTTTTCTATTTTCCTTCTGTCTAATTTCAGAGATGAGTTTTCTAAGACAACTCAAATAAACAGCCTTTCAATCAGTCAAGTGCACTGTCCTGACAGTGAACTTCACTAGAAATGCATTTTTCTTGTGAATTGAAGAGATTTTCTACTGGAGCAGATAGTTGGCTTTCTCTAATTCATTCTCTTTAATCTATTGTGCCAAACAGAATTACCACCAACTGTACTTCCTGGTGGGGTTAAAGATATAGAGTAACAAATTGAAGGGCAAAATTTGCCTTCTGAGGGATGCACACCTCTCTTTGGAAAGCCAAGTGGAAAAGAAATTAAAATGTATTTTAAAAAGAATGTGCCACTTTGCATAACAAATAAGAAAATCCTCTTTTCTATTTGGCTTAGTATTCTATACTGGTATGGGTTGCTTCCTTTCTTTCTCCGACCAATTTTAGTCCAGATAATTACATTGTGAGGAGAAATGTGATCTGGGAGGTGACAGAAGCAGTGATTGCATTTAAGCTTTTTTAAAATATTTTTAAACCTGCCTGCACCTGTCCTCTCCATCCTGATCAAAATTTAGCAAAATTTTGCTTATTTCCTCTTTTTCTTTCTCTGAGATGACATAATTTAACTATCTTGCCAATAAAAACTACAAAAATGAGTAAATTTGAACAGATGCAAAAGTTGGGAGAAGAGAGAAGGAAGGAAAAGCCCAGAAAGAGCAACCCCAGTGGGCAATATGGGCTTGTGCCAAGGCTGCCTCTGCAGAGGACAGGATTCTTAAATCTCTCTCCCAAATTATCCCAAGACACACAGGAGAAAGATTCCTCAAATGTGATGGATATTAACTGCATCCAAAATTTAATGAAACTATACTTTAGGAAAGACATCTGAGTTTTGCTGTGTATCCCACTGTCTCATGCAGCTGGAGGTGCTGCAAAGTCCAAGGTGGAATTTAGTTAAACATATGTAATTTAAGGAGACTGCTTTGAGACACTAAAAACATTTTTCTATTTAGGAAGAAGCAAATTATTATAAAGTAGTTATTTCAAAATGATGGGTATAAACAGCCACGGTAGTGACTTCCTTATGTGATATACCAAAAGAAATAGGAATGTGAAAAGTAGCATATCCTCTCCCATTTCTCAAAATACCATCAGTAATGCCTTCATTTCCTAAAATAAAGCCACGGTGAATTAAATGGGCTATACGTGTCTATTAGGGGGATTTTATATTGTAATCACAATTACAGGTCTTAAAATAAAGCTATTTCTAATCCCTCCAAAAGATGCTTAATAATGATTAGATTACTGAGGGACTGATTAAGGGAAGATGTTAGCTTTAGAAGCAGCCACAGTGTGCAAATTATGTAATCCAAACATGGTCTGGAAAACAGAAGCACTTTCCAATTTAGAGAGATCTTAAAAGAGAGTCAATACCAAAATCCCTTTACTTTTCAGTTAGGCTTTGTCCTCACTAAGAAATGAAAAAAAAAAAACCACCAAACCAAACCAAAACCAAAGAAAACAAACAAACAAACAAACAAAAACAAACNTTCAGTTAGGCTTTGTCCTCACTAAGAAATGGAAAAAAAAAACCAAACCAAACCAACAACAAAGAAAACAAACAAACAAAAAAACCCACCAAAAAAACAACAAAACCCCCACCCCAACAAAAGAATCCCCCAAAAGATAAAAATAAGAGTTTTTTTAGCAAAGTACCTTATGCACCACAGTAACCCTAAACATGTTCATTATGAATCATAGAACCACAGGCTGGTTTGGTTTGGAAGGGACCATAAAGCTCATCCAGTCCCACCCCCTGCCACGGGCAGGGGCACCTTCCACTAGCCCAGGTTGCTCCAAGCCCTTCCAACCTTTGGCACTTTCAGGATAAAGACCTAGTTAAGCCCATATCTTGATTTGACATGTGATAGTAAGGACAAAGGCAGGTGAATTTCCCAGTGTTACCTCAGATCATTCACCCTGAACAGCCCAAAGAGGAAAAAGCAGCTTTGGAGACTCTCTCCTCTCACTGCTCTGGAATCACATTTTATTTGTGCCAGTAATCCACACTGACATCTCATTTAAAATGAAGATTTGTAAGTCTAAAAGAGAGGGGGACTCATCTGCCTCTTCTAGGAATAAACCAACTAAAGGACATTAATCTAAAATGGAAAGAAAATATTAAGTATAATCTTTCATTTTTCTCTTTTTGAACTATGGTATGGAGTTTGCATTGTGGCAGATAATAAGACAAAGCAGGACAAATGGAAAACCCTCTGGAGTCAGTGGCAATGCTCTCCTTGACATCCATAAAATGAAGACTTGGCCCAAGGCCTTTGAATCTGATTGTGAGATACAATTGCAATAAGAATGGCTGAACAGGGAAAAAGCTCCAAAAGATGTTAAATCTGCTGCCACAGAAGACAGGAAATGATAGTTCCCTTTCAGTGACATGCTGAAGGAATTGTATTTTAACAACATGCAGAGATGGACAGAAAGGAAGGAGGCTCAACTGTCCAGAAAAGACTTCATTTAGGCAAAAAAAAGAAGTATTTTTAGCTACCCTACTGCCTTCCAGAAGAACAGCTTGTGTGTTCTGCAGTACCCCAGAACTACTTGCTTATGTTAACAGAGCAATGTTGGTAATGGAGCAGCAAATGAATTCAACACTTTGCTGCAAATAAACTCAGCTGAATTTCAAATGAAACAAGTGACTGGGAGGAGAGGCAATTTCTTTAACTTCCAATAAACTTGCATTTTATGTGAAACTTGGGGTTCTGGTAACTAGCTGGATTTTTAATACTGATTCCCATAGTACACTTTTCAGCTTTGTCTAATGAGAAAACTTAATTTTATCTGTTCCTTTCTATACAGAGTCACAATTACATAAAGGTGCAGATCCCTTCCAACCACTCCATTCCTGCAAACTCCTATAAACACAGAGGTCAGAGGACAGATTCCTGGCCAGGTGTGTAGTGAAGCAGGTATGTACAGAGCAGTACATCTTAGGCAAAGGCAGGACTGCATTCTGAGGTATTAATCATTAAGTGATTAATGTTATATTCATTTTAGAGTTTTGTTGTAGTTCTTGAGAATTTGCCAAACTAGTGGTCAGGACAAGGCCTCTCTCTGTCCTCACACTGCACATGGGACAGGACCCCATGACATCTCAGAGAAATCTGAACCCCAGAACATAACTGAGCAAACTGCAGCAGCACAAACCACCAAGGCATGAGAGAGGCTGAGAGTGCTGCAGTGGCACAGCCTGTGGGGAGCTGTGTGTAGGAAACACAGCATGGCTGGAAGTGTCTCTGGTTTTTCAGGAATGCCTGGAAAGCTTGTGGAGAAATAGCAGCTGAACAGGTGTTGAACAGCACCTGAGCTCCCTTATACAAACATTCTATGGGAATTAATAAGGGTGAGGCTATTAAGAGCAGGAATGATCACTGAATTAAGTGCTGAGCAAAGGCTCAGAAGACAAGAGATTAATTCCCACCCTTATCAAAAACACCACTTGTGAAAACATGGGGGTCAAAGGGACTTCTCAGGTTGTCTGGATCTTGGATCAAGCTTGAATTTTCAAACTATTTACACTCACAAGAACCAGTGAGTAGTAACCTCTCTAGTCTCTGGAAAAAAATTACTTAAAATGCAAACACTGAGAACATCTGAAGAGTTCTCCCCTAAACCTTTCCAGCCTTCAGCTAGACCAACTAATTTTCTTTCAAGTGCTTTACTGTGGTAAACCAAAATCCATGCAACTTGCATGATAACGAAATATACAATTCTGCATTAATTATTAATTCATAATATTATGTATCTGTTGTATAGCAATTCTGTCTCTGTTCTTTGCCTCTGATGAGCTCCTGTTTGCCTTCCTTGAATAAGTTTTATATTTCTACAATTTTTCATTAGGATGAGCAGCTGAATAGTGTCAACTGTTGTTTTTTCCTCTGCTTGCCTGTCTGTTTTAGAAGTGCAAAATAATGTCCTGCAGAGAGAAATAAACCTCTTATTCTAGTTCTTCTAATAACATTTCCAACCTTTTTCCTTTCTTTGAGGAAGTTCTAATAATACATCTGTTTTCAAATTTCCCTTTATAATCTTCAAAGTATGTAAAACCTGCAAACCTAAACATTTCACCTTTTTGTTTCTTACACTGAATATTAACACAAGTTTAGTGGGTTTTGTTGTATACTTAAATGACAATTAATGTATTCTGGCAGTTAGATTCTGCTCTTTACAATTCAGTAACAGCTATAAAGCAAGTTCTAATTCTCTGAAACTGAATGAGCTTTAAAACTTCTAAAACACATTTGTAAACTCTGAGTTTGTGAAACCAAGGAACTAACAGAGGATTTACATATTAAAACTAGTTGATGATATTCAGGTATAGTTAATATCATGTAATCAAAACCAAATACACCTGTTTCTCAGTTTGGGACTTAGAGTTTTTAAATCCTGAACTCTTACGTAAAATTAAAGCACTCAGCCTAATGATAATTTTATCCTTGAAAAAGCCCAATGTTGCTTTGCAGTTTTAGGAAATACATTTATAAAATATTTATTAATCAGCAAACAGCGGATGTTTTCTTTAGATTAATTATTGGCCAAAGAAAAGGGAAGGAATCTCAATGAAAAAAGCTGTGTCTGATGCTTGGTTTATAGCAGAAGTACATGAAAAAGAATCTATGTGACTTACTAAAGACATTATACTGAAAGGAATAAGAAAGTTCCTTTAATTGAAAGAGCAAATTAACCAATCTCGTTTAGAAAGCAAACATCTCAGAACTGCTTTCAGGCCACCATGCAAGGCTCTACAAAACCAGAAAAACATCTCTGAAGGGAAACACAGGTCACATCCTATATTTAATAGGGACTTGCCTGATGAAGGGCAGGGCAAATAGGGCAGGGATGTCAGCCCCTTACCCTAGATGTCCATTGAGCACACCTCAGCCCGCCCTGCAGAGCCTGGTACGTGAACTGTGCGGTGTAACAGCAAGGGACAGCCTGGCAAGGGCTGTGTGACAGCAAGGGACAGCCTGGCAGGGGCTGTGTGACAGCAAGGGACAGGCTGGCAAGGGCTGTGGGACAGCAAGGGACAGGCTGGCAAGGGCTGTGGGACAGCAAGGGACAGGCTGGCAGGGGCTGTGGGACAGCAAGGGACAGCCCGACAGGGGCTGTGGGACAGCAGCAGACACCCTGACAGGCTGTGCACAGCCGAGCACGGCCCTGGCCCCGGCACGGACAGGACAAGGCCAGCACGGTGACTCTCTCGGCTGCTCCGAGGGGCACACACGGGCACAGGGAGCTCCCCTGGCAGCGCGGTGCCCCAGGATCCTGCAGAAGGCAGCTCTGCTCTGCTCTGCTCTGCTCTGCTCTGCTCTGCTCTGCTCTGCTCGGCCGGGCCGCGCTCCCCACCGCGGGCTGGGCTGGCAGCGAGCCTCCCGCCGGGGCCCCTGCGTGTCCCGCACGGCCACAGCTCCCTGTCCTTTGCTGGACAGAAATGTGACTCCAGCCAGCAGCGCCAGGCACAGCCCTGTGCAGGACGGTGACTCCCGGAGCGGTGTGTGCGGCCCTCTGCCCTGCCGGGACCGCGGCCCGCAGGCCGGGCTCACCTCCCTCGTTGTCCTTGTTGTCGGCGCAGGCGGTTTCCATGGCCACGCTGCATCCCGGGCCCCTCCAGCCGCTCTGGCAGACGCACTGCCAGCTGTTCTGGCCCAGCGTGCACCTCCCGTTGCCATTGCACAGGTCCGGGCAGCCATCTGGGGGGACAAACGGACAAGGTGAGCCCCGGGCACTCCCACCCCGCTGCGCTCAGGCCGCGTTACTGTGCAGACAAAAAGGCTCGGTCCTGCCAGCACTCGGTAAAGGAAGGGGACGCCCTGGAGAAATGGGGATCTGGCTCAAGCCGAAGGGAGGAGGAGCCCTACCTGCTGTAACACGTTTTAAGAACCCTCTAAAAGTCCAGACCTTGACCTGATAGAAATGACAGTCTGCTGACAGAAGATCTGTCTCTTATTTTCCCCACTATATGTGTGTACAAATGAGGGAGAACATCTTCAACAAGCTCGTCAATGCTCAGAGGACTTTTTGTACTGAGTGTTCCATCATTCTCCAGAACATATCTAAACACAAAGTTTAAATAAATACTTTTGAAAATACTTTCCTTCATTGACGGTAATTTCAGAATACCTACCTATTTAACACTAAGTTTACTTATATTGTGGTGTCACATCCTACGCTTTCTGAAAAACATATTAGAAGAGATATCCCCCCCAAAGATGTATGCTTTGAATTGACTATGAATATGACATGACTTATTGTAGGAACAAAAATATTAATTAGCTAAGCTGCTTACATGTTCTAACAAATGTCCATAGGTGATAGAATACCCCAACTCCTTTTTCCTGGAATTAAATGAGTCTCAGGAGACACTACTGTATCTTACTGAATATTCATTATGAAAAAAGGTAAGAAAACCAAAATGCAGCCTTGGTATATACAACCAAATCCATGAACCCCCAATCCACACAAGCATGAGTATTTGTCTGTGGGGGGACAGAAGATTTGAGGCCTGCAGCCAACCTCACAGCACCTCTTCATGACTCTGAGCAGGAGGAGAAAGCTGTGTTGCCTGACAATAGTTTTCTGCATTTATAAACCTGTTCAGAAAGCCACAGCTCTGAGTTTGTCTCTTCCTGCTCCTCCCAGCTGCCTTGGCTGTAGCCAGGTGAAGTCAGAGAGCAGTTTTTCTGACCCCAGACTCATTATCACAATGCTGCAGGAGTTTCCCATACAACAAAGTGATATCCCTGGAACTCACACAGCTGGTATCACAGCAGGTCAAAGACTATTCAGTTCATGTTACACAGAAATCTGTCAGCAGATAGAAACAAGTTTTACAAGTTTTATTTCAATGTTGTTATGTATTAAAAAAAAAAAAAACCCTTTCACTTAAATTTAGGGTTATTTTTCACTACATATCTTAGCTTAAAAAAAATCTGTTACTTTTGCAGCACAGGTAATAGATTTTCAAGACATTTAGTTTATCTCTTTTGTTTGTCAGGTTGTTTGAATGACCAAAATGATAATGTCTGAGGGGAGGCATCACGCTGTAGGACAAATTATTTGTTTTAAATGAAAAACAAATAGTAATTGTGAATATAGCCACGCGGTTGGTTTTATACTGAGGCACCAACGAGAATTAAATCACTGAAGCAGTTTGCCTTGCAGCGTATGAGCAAGATGAAAACATGAACAGTAGGGAGCTAGCAAAATCCCTGAAAAGTTTTAAGTGCAGCTGGGGATTAATGGACATGACTTTGCGTTTAGAGAAGAGAGGGAAGGCAGCATCACTGCCACAGACATGGTGTTGCTAGGAAACACGATGCTACCTCCACAGAGCTCGTTTAACTGCAGCCTTCCAAAGACAGACCTGGTGTTTGAACAGCATAAATACCAGAAGGAAGGGAATGAACAGCAGTACACTACAATGAGATCCAAGTGCTTGGACAACAACGTGTTCCTTAAAAGATTTATTAAGTTAATGATGAATTAGCTTTGAAACAGCCTTAAGTAATGGACAATTAATTAGGTATTTTGCATGGTTATGTCTCCAGATATGCCTATGTGCATATATGGATTTCTGGTTTTGCCTTTATTCAAGCAAGTATCCATATCCATTCTAGTTTGTTAGACCAAGCAGAAAACAGAGCTCTGTTGTGATGTTAATAACAGTTTTCTTCTAAAAAAGGCTTATATTTAGGAATTGCATTGACTATCTCAATTTAAATCTTCCTACCGGTGCATGTGAGCAGCGATTATTACTGATGAACATCATCTGCACACACAGGATTTCCACATATCTCATGGGCTTGGTGGCCATCAAGGAGAGTGGACAAGGTGACAAAGTGCCTGCTTGAGGAGCCTTCAGGGCCTCAGTCAAGGAAAAGTGGCACAGCTGGACAGATCAGATGGCCTTTGCTGGCCAGGCTCACTGCAGGAAGCACACCCAGGGCTCAGTGCTTTGGCAGAGCCTGCCTTCGTTCTGCAGCCACACTCAGCAGTGTGCTGCCTCCTGGCTGGCTGGGGAATTCTCCCAGAGCCAGGCAGCCACAGGCACACAGGGAAGGGCTGTCAGCATCTCATCTCAAGAAGCAATCCAGCATGGGATGAAGCTCTCAGTCACCGCACAGAAAAGGGCCCTTCGTGCTAAGCAGACAGGTTGCTATTCCTGGTGTGTAGAGAAATTCTCCTCATCTTTTCCATTACAGTATGCTTAATGGAAAATGTCAAGAAGGAAGGTTAAAAAAGAAGAAAGTGCTTGCTTAAAGTGCTAGATTGACAACCTATTTATTCACAGAACAGGCAGAGTACAGGCAACAGCAGTTCGAGTGTCTCACACTTTTCTAGCTGCTGCTAAAGGTGAAACACTAATGCAGCCTCCCTCTCTATCTCCAGCTTGCCTGTGGAATTGGAAGTTGGGAGTTTTACAGGTACATATGAATTCACAATTAAAACAGCAAGAAGGATCTCAGAGCATTTTCCAGTGTTGCATGAGGAATCTGTAATGAGCATATGAGAGATATTGGAGTCAGAATCACTGTGAAAGCAAAAACCATAATATGGACTGTGCTTGGTACAAAAATGGAGGGTGCTGAATATATTTACAAGAGAATACTCCCAGGTTTCATCTACAGTGAAATTATTCTGAGGTTAAATTGTAAGGGCATTAGTTCATTTTTGAACTTGGCAAATTAATTTCCAGTATCTAAGCAGTACATTGAGAATTCTAATCCAATTTCGGATAAATTCTGCACAGAGTTCTTTTTTACTCTGGTATTCCCAAACTTTAGGTATACAAGTACACATGTCCAGCTTCCCATACATATATAGATTTTCCATTGCATAAACTACTTGAAACTTGAAACCAAACATTTTAAGTAAATTAAAACATAAAGTCTGCCCAACCAATTTGTGGTTTCAGTCAGAATCATCAGAATGCCCATTTATGGTGGGGCAAATCTTAAAAAAAAAAAAAAAAAAAAAAAAAAAAAAAAAAAAAAAAAGAGAGAGAAAGGGCAGTCAGGGAAAGAGAAGTTAGAGAAACCTTGCTCTTTTTAAAGTTTCCGATCTCTGATGGGAGAGGCAGCCTCTTAGTATAATTAAAAGGAAAAAAGGGAATAAGAGAAACGAAGGGGAAAAATAAAAAATCTAAGTGGTATCTCAGAGCCACTTAGAAAAAAGCATTATGCTTTTAGCCTCTGCTCAGTTTGTACATGGAAAAATAGAAGTAAATCAAGAGCTTGTGTCTTTTGAGTCCTTCTGATCCTATGCCATCAGCCATTTACTCTCCCAACAGCATCTTCCAGCAGAGTGGGTTCCCAGCAGCTCTCCCCACTTAGTGCACATGTGCACAGCTACAGTTTGGAATATGATATCTCGTGTTTATCTTTCCACATGACCTCATTTCACACATCCTGATCCAAAGCCTGCTGGCAGTCACTGGAGCCTTTCCAGTGACTTCAGCTGAGGCTGGACCAGGTGGTCCTGTGGGTGAAGAAGCCCTGCAGTGAAGAGTATGTTGTACAGCACAGTGTTTCCTCACTCACAGGATGCACACGAGTTTCAAGGGGAATATTTAAAATACATTTCAATCCTCCTCTTCCCATTACAGCTGTTAATTACAGAACTGCAGAAAATAAAAGTAGTCTGGGATATGATGGCACCTAAAGAATTTAGAGAAATGACATAAAAGCAGTAATGACAAGAGCCTGTTTAATTTGGATTTTAGAGGATAATCACTGTTTTCGTATTTCCTGTTCATTCCTTTGGTGAGCTGCTTGGTATGCCTACAGCTATCTAGCAAATAATAAATGAGGTACATAGAATGAGGTACCTAGCAACATTGAAAATAAAATTATGCTTTTTATTTGCTATTGTTATTTTTTAATCCTTCAATTCCAAAGCCTGCAGGGCTTAGTTAAAGCCAAAGAAAGGGCATACAAATAAAAATGACAGAGTGTTATGGTAGGCACATGCACAAGTCATTTTCTACAGAGTAATACTTCAACTAAAATAAACCCCAAACATGGAACAAAACACATGTCAATGAAATAGAGTGTTGGTTGAGTGAGAGGTGAGGCCCCTGTGAGTGAGTTTCGACTGTTCCAGAACAGGCTGGAGCCATGCAGAGGCTCCAGCCCAGGGCTCTGCAGCAGGGTAGTGACACTGATTGACAAATTGCTGAGAATGAACCCAGGCCCTCAGTGCAGCACAAAGCCCAGTGTCACTGCTCATGTACCACAGCAGAGCTGCTGCTTTCCAGAGGGGGCTCAGGGAGAGCAGGAGCTTCTCTGTGGCACTCAAGTGTTTGTCACCAGCATGCTCTGACTGGCTGCCTTGCTGCTTCTTTTTTTTCCTTTTTTTTCTTTTTCTAGAGTAAATATTTTGTTAAAAAAATACTCAACACCCTAAATATTTCTTTAAGCTACACATCAAACAAAGAAGTAAAGAATAAATATCTGCTTGCAGATGTACTGTGCAGATGAATACATGCCTGAGTTAGAACTACAGACTGGCCCAGCTAAAATTCTATTTATTGNAGAGCTGCTGCTTTCCAGAGGGGGCTCAGGGAGAGCAGGAGCTTCTCTGTGGCACTCAAGTGTTTGTCACCAGCATGCTCTGACTGGCTGCCTTGCTGCTTCTTTTTTTTCCTTTTTTTTCTTTTTCTAGAGAAAACATTTTGTTAAAAAACTACTCAACACCCTAAATATTTCTTTAAGCTACACATCAAACAAAGAAGTAAAGAATAAATATCTGCTTGCAGATGTACTGTGCAGATGAATACATGCCTGAGTTAGAACTACAGACTGGCCCAGCTAAAATTCTATTTATTGAACAGGCTGAAAAAAAAAAAAAAGAAAGGCCATGAGGTATGTTTAAAGAGCCCTGAAATCCTCCACTCCAATACCTCCTGTGCAGACAAACTGTAGGAGAAGGGAATACAGGTGACCACACCCCTGATAAGTAACAGCTGTGTTAATTATCCAACCCAGNTTTTTTTTCTTTTTCTAGAGAAAACATTTTGTTAAAAAACTACTCAACACCCTAAATATTTCTTTAAGCTACACATCAAACAAAGAAGTAAAGAATAAATATCTGCTTGCAGATGTACTGTGCAGATGAATACATGCCTGAGTTACAGCTACAGACTGACCCAGCTACAATTGTAT
>VXBB01000823.1:139327-203272 GCA_013399915.1 Illadopsis cleaveri | reverse complement strand
TCACAGTCTGCAAACTCACACCTGCAGTCACAGTCTAGCTGGGTAAAGCCTGCACTCACAGTCTGCAAACTCACACCTGCAGTCACAGTCTGTAAACTGATAGCTGCAGTTAGAGTTTAGCAGGAAATAAGCAGCAGTCAGAGGCTGCCAGGGAAACCCAAAGTAGGAGCTTACTGCAGCCAGAGTCAGTGAATAGTTGGAGTTAAGATGACTAAACTGTGAAGAGGAATAAACCAGGGCCCTTTTAATGCTGTGTTTAACAAGAAGTCTGTGCCTTGGCTCATTTTTACTCTCTAATAAGAGGGCTGCTGCAACAACAAACAATTAGGAATTTTAAGTAAGATTTCTTAAATTGCCTGCAATGTGTATGTAGTAATACATGCCATGGTTTAGTTGAGATGTTAGGGCATAGGTTTGACTTGATGATCTTGAAGGTCTCTTCCAACCTAGTCATTCTGTGATAACAGAATTTCCCCCTAAATTCTGTCTACTGTCTAGCTCTGCAATTCCAATCTTTTGCACATAAGGACAGGAACTCAGGGAACATCCAATTCTCCAAACAAAGCAGAGAAATAGGAGAAAAAATTGTGTGCTGTTTAAAAGAGAAGTAAAGATCACACAAAAGGGAATTGCTGGTATGAAGAAGTAGAGTCTCAAGTAAAGTAACTTGCATCTTTCTGAAGGAAAAAAAAAAAAGATAGTGAGACACACAGACACTGATAAAAAGAGAGGGGAGCTCATGTTGCAATATAGGTCACAAAAATTTGAGATTGAAGAAAACCCCAGGGGTGCAAAGCTTCATGCCTTGTAAACAAGGGGATTGCTCCCAGAACATTCCATGTTACCCAACTTCATGTTAAGTGACTCAAGCAGAGGGGCTTCTGTGACCTGAGGGGAGACACCCTTGAGGTCTCCCTCTTGTGCACAACCAACAGAGTTCTGTCACCAGCTTTTGGTGTGACCCTGTCCAAGCTGCCAACAGCTGGGCAGGGAAAAGAGGGGCACAGTTTGTGCTACACTGTCCTGAGACCTGAGGAAACCAAACAGATCAATAATCAAATGTCTACATCATAATGTTGAGCGTGCACCCAGAGCTTCAGCTGAGCCCAGAATATGGGCTTCTTATACATAGAAAAGACAGTTTCTAGAAGGAAGGGAGGCTGCCCTATGGGATGGTCAGTCATCGGACTGAGAAACCTCTGCAATGCTGAAGTTCAGGTGCTGTGTGACAGCCAGGCAGGATTCTCCCTGCACCCCAAAATTGTTAATGTGATCACAAAGACACTTCTCCTACTGCACAGAACCCAATGCTGTGTCCCATGATCAGGTGATGAGTTTCAATTGAGCAGTGGCATGAGCAAAGAAGTTATGTGAAATATTAGTTAAGAAACTGCTGCAGCCCAAAAACTGCAGCAGAGCCATACAGTTCTTTCCAGAGGCCAAGCAGGTTATTTGCTGAAATTCCGAGCAGGAGCTAAAATTTGACCCTACCAGCACATTTGAGTTATACAGTGTATTCTTTTCAAACAAGACTCATATCCAACTCCTATTCACATACCCAATAAAAAGATACATAAAAGATCCAGTAAAATTTGTATTTAAGATAGCTGGGTCTTTCAAATTAATCTTACTGTAACAAAATCCATTTAGAATATAATTCCAGGTGAAATTGCATTCATAAAACTACTACCACAACCATAATCTTTTATTGTATTAATGTTTCTGATATCACATACAAGCACTGGCATCATCCTTTGTAATATGTAATATCCTTTCTGAGAAAGAAGCCTTCTCAAGCTGAATTTATCTCTAAAATAACATCTATTTAAATACTTTTGTGGCAGCGTAATGATAAAGTGACCGTTCAGACAGGATGTGTAAATTCAGTCAATTGAAGGGCAACAAGCAAAACACTGAATTCATGTTTGAAAGAATATCTAACCTAATTACAATGTAATCTAGACTTAATGCAATTTAGGATTTTTGTAGGAAGACATTCTCAGTTCAGTAATTAGCTTCAAATACCTTTTCCACTTCACAAATCCTCCCCATATTGCATAGAGGAGGAATGAATTCCTTTCCTTCTTAGATGAGAACCTTCACATAAGATAAGAAATAAAAATCACGTTACACACTTTTTCTCCAAATGCTAATTGTATTTCTTTGGCCATAATTCCTTTAACACACAAAAAAACTTCACCAAATTGAGGAGTTTAAGTCAATCAAAATGCCCAGTAAGCCAGGTTAGCATTTAGAATGACCAAACAGAACTGCTCCCCTTCTGCCAGTGCTACTTAATGGTAGTTTTCATCAGTATTTCAAATTCAGTTTGCATTCAGTAATGTGAGGGAATGGGATTTGAGCACACACAGAGGAATACACAAGTAGGGAGCTGCAGTGAGAACAAGCAGATGTTATAAACTGCTTAAGCAGCTCAATACACTGCAGAGGATGCACAGCAAGGGCACTGAGAGGTAACAGCCTGTAGGGGGGTTGTAGGGGGTCTGCCCTAAAATCTATGGGCCTGAGTCTGACCTCAAAACCCCACCCTGCTTTGAAGGAGAGGTTGGCCAGTTGACCTGCTGACATCCCTTCTTAACTGAATTATCTATGGAACCTTTGGTTTTAGAGCTTTATATTTCATAATTTTAGGGCAGGGAATCCCAGTTTTCTCAGGCATTATTAAAATAGAATTGCTTGCTATTCATTAGATATTAATGCCTGCATAGAATTTGTAATTTAGCAATTAACTTTCAGGTATGCAAATGCTGATCCTGTGTAAGTGTGCAGGTTATCTCTAACAGAAGAACAAATATGAGCCTTAGCAGAAGTAGGCAGCTGCCTCTATTGCTGTGTGGCAGATTAGTACCTTCTGTCCCTCAAATTTGGTACAGAACTTTAGAATCCCTTCAGGATGAAAAGCACTATTTAGATGTGCATTATATTTTGCAGCTGATCTTCTTAAAGTATTAATCACATCAATTCCATTAAAGGCTGCACACTGCATGGGTTTGGACTTCAGAGTTCCAATTGTCCAAAAGAAAAACCCAAAGAAAGTGCCAGAGAAGAAACCTGAAGTTTTTATGAAGTATTGTGGAATAGTTTGGAATGAAAAATAGTAGCAATGCACTGAATGTTTCTCATATGCCTTCTGGCTTGCAGCAATCCTAAATCTTCATGACATTAAAATATGATTACAACTGACCAAAAATAATGGGTATATGAATATTAAAATATATTTCACATGTTTGTTAAGGCTGGAATTTATGGAGCTGGAATATACACAAATATAAAGTATAAAATAATGCTCATGACCTAGGAGCAGTATTCCACCACATGGGCAATGTATGCAAAACAAATGAAAGTAGATAAGCAATGTATTCTGAATTATGGGAGTGTGTATGCTGAGTTGTTTGGCAGATATAGGATAGAGGATGAATATTTCAGTACGTGAAATATACTTTATAAACATCCCTTTAATTCTAAAATGCAAGGCTCTGTTCTGCATCCCTTGTCAATATCCATAAGCCTCATGAATATCATACAGTTTTCCAATTTTTTTATCTACCAACTGCACAAATAACTAATAAAAGCTACAGAGATAAAAATGTAGTGTTCACAAATGAACTGGTTTAAATCCTGCATGCATAAAACAGTCCTCTTTTTGTTCCTTTTTTTATCTGTCTATGTGGTGAAGGAAGAAACCTCATAATCCTTCAGAGATAGCCAGTTGCTTTGATATTTATACACTAAATAAATCTGTGAAAGTGATTTTGATCTACAAGGGAGATCATCTTCTCCATCTCACCCCCAAGAAAGCCAAGAGTATTTAATCTGCACTTGGAAGAAATTTGGAAGAGAAACGAGCTCTTTAAGCTCTGCTTGCTTTACATTAAACATATTTACTACCAGGCAGCTGACGGCTCTGCTCCTCCCCTCGCCTCACCAGAAGTGTCCTTAATTCTCTGGAACGAATACTTAAGTCTTTCTGCTGCTGGGCAGAGCATTTATTTTCCATTTCTCTGTAGAAACCATCAGAAGCACCAATGAGACTTTTAACTTGATTGCCTTGAATCTCTATTTGACAGTTTCTAAGCCATCTCGAGGCAGGCAAGTTGTCACTTCTTACACTGGGACTGTTTTCCAGAAGCACTTAGGAAGAGAAACACAAGGTAAGGGAGTGGGAGATAGGGCCAAGAAATCTGGAGACCACTCCGCCTCAGCTGCAGTAGGATTGTGTGGCCAGGACAATCAGTATATTGAATTAATAAACTTCATTCACTGATTCATGTCAAGCAAAAAAGTACAGAGCTATGTATTATCAGGATATTTGCTTTAGTTTAAAAAAAACCCAACAGAACAAGGAAAAGCAGAAACAAAGACCTGTTAAAAGGAATTTCCAGTAAATAATAATAATGATGATGATGATGATGAAAATCTATGGTCTATGCAAGGGACATCTAAAAGACAACTTGCTAGAGCTTTGTGTAATTAACTCTTTCTTTGCAATGCTGAAAACACAATGTGAGTATCTCATAGTATCTCTAAACATAACAAACAGATGTCAAAGAAATTTTTCTTTTCTATCCAGGTTATTACTTTTCTTAGAAAACTTCCAAGGGAAAGGTACCAGAACGTGAGACTGAAGGCCAGCATTATTGAACCTCAGCGTTCAAATAAAATCATAATTTAGGTTACCCCACTCTGCCTGTTTCCCATAATTTCAATGCAGTATGGTGTCATTGTCCATTGCTTATAGCTCAACTACCACCAGGTTTCAAGGAGCATGTTAGAAACATGTTAATTAGGCTTTCCTTTAGCTCATGACCATTTGTTCAGAGCTGTGAACCTGAGCAGTGTGCAGTCCTTTTCCATTGCTCAGCACCAAGACAATCCTGCCTGGACTGGAGCTGCAGAGGATTCCCAGCAGGTCCCACTCATGTGCAGCTGACCAGGGAACACTTTGCAACACCAGAATGTTCCCCAAGGTTTGATGCAGTTTGGCTCTGTGAGATCTCACGGATCGCAATCAAGCAAAGTGAACTTGGGGACAGCTCTGGCTTTCATGGTAAACACGTCTGTGGGAATATGCTTAATCAGGCACAGTGCAGATCCAATTTACTCTAATAACTGCTGTAAGCACTCAGGAAGTTTCTGCAAAAATCCCTTTTAACGGTGTCACTCACTGGAAAAGCTCTCCTGCAGTTTAGTGACACAGCCTTGCTCCTCAAGGAACAAATTTGTCAACACAAGACATTTTTGTGGGTTCTCCAGCATGCTCACCTGCTTCTCACTCTGAAGGAAACCACTTACTAATTGTGATTATTTCCTAGGCCGGGCTGAAGTTACCTAACTCAAGTAAGGGATCAGTAGCAGTAGCCTTGTGGAAGTTCATCTTTAATAAAACTATAATCTTTAGTCACAGGACAAAAATTCAGAAGCAATACTGATGAGAACTGACATTTTCCTTTTCACTTCATTGTCATTTGTTCACTTTTGAGTGACATGCCTCCTCACATTTCATTACGTTTTTATCTCAAGCATTAAAATACAGAAAATAAATAATTAAGATCTGGGGACATATTTTGCAAATAACTTTATTAAATCTCCCATTTAGTATCAATAGGAATGCTCACTTCAGAAATCAGAAACATTATATACAACTTGCTAGGAATTTTTAAAACTGCAGTGTTTAATCTCAGAAATTCTGAGAAAAATCCTTAATAAGTAGGGGAAACTGTAACTATGAAAGTTGAGTAAATAGATGCAGACTTCAATGGAAGGCACACATATTAAATCCCCTCAGTTCTGCTCAATAAATATTTCCCTTTACAAAGCATCTCATACTTTAAAATTTCTATGCAGTAGATGCTTTTAAATTAGTTAATGAGAATCTTAGGAATTTCATGGCAACTAGAAACACAAATACTGGTCAAAGATTTCACTTAGCATATTCTTTGTGTATGGAAGATTGAAAGATTGAAAGGAATGGGAATATAATTAGATTGTAATAAGCATTGTCTTAATTGTATTTTTAAAAACCTTTTATGTGGAATGGAAATATTAGCAATTTTAGGAGACATTTCAGTGTATCCAAAAAGTCTGTGAGTGATATTTCATTGCTAATTAACCCTCTTCATTACATATATGAACTACTGTTTGTAATTAAGGGTGAGTCTGAGTGATTTTAATTCACTTTTTTACTCAGCATACAAGCAATCAAAATTGTTTTGGAATGTACAACAAGATTCCAATGAAAAATCAGCCAATGTCCATTCAGCCTTCACAAACAGGGTGACCTTGACTTTGATACCCTGTTCTCTATATATGGCAGGATTTCTCCACTCTAAATCAATATTTCTGACTTATTTTGGAGAAAAAAAAAAGTTTCAAACATCCACAGGACACCATGAAGATATATATGGATTGGTTTCATGATAAAGAATCAATTAATAATGATCCAAGGGAGTCAGTAACAAAAAAGCAGTTTTACCTCTATTCCAAAGCCAATAAAAAGATGAATTGTATCTAAAAATCTGTGTCACTCTGCTTCCCCCACCCTGATTCAGCTATTAGCAATGCCACGTGGCAGCAATGTTAACCTCCATTTCAGAATCCTAACAAACTCCTGTGCAGTGATTTTCTGCCTTAAATCTAAAACATCTTTTCAATTGTTTTCGAAACAAGAAGAGACACATTGCTACTGCTTTTCCTAGTAGTTATATAACTACTCTTTTATAAAAAAAGTAAGGATTAATCAGAAACTGTAAACATTTTAACAAATTCATTCACTTTTCAACAACAAATAATGATTCATGGTTTTCTGTTCACAGTAATGCCTTTACGGTCCACATGCAAAGGATTCTACAATTTAAAAATAAAATATGGAAAGGGAAGAGACACACCCTTTCTTATAAAACTACTTAATTCTGAGTACACTATCTTCCATTGTGGGACTGAATGCTATAATGCTAATTCTTAGTTTGGGAGATAAGTGATCTGTAACCCAGCATACACACACCTTGCCTTGCTTTGTGAAATGGAAAGCAGTCAGATCAGTTTATATTTAAACTGTGCTGAAAGATGGATGGCAACGTGCTGCATTAGGGACTGAGTTCTGCTCTCTGGAATTCCCAGTGGTTAAAACAAAGAGTCAGTTCTCTCATCTGTACTAATGTGTCTTTTTTTTTAGGAGAATCAGCATCCTCTGGGACATTTGGGGGTTTGTGTT
Source organism: Illadopsis cleaveri (assembly GCA_013399915.1). Lineage (NCBI taxonomy): Eukaryota > Metazoa > Chordata > Aves > Passeriformes > Timaliidae > Illadopsis > Illadopsis cleaveri. The sequence continues at coordinate 196,041 of VXBB01000823.1, read as the reverse complement.
CGTACATGCTGAATTTACAAAAATAGCTTCAGTGCTATTCTTGAGGAGCTCCTTCAACAAGAAACTCAGCAATGCCTTTTGATTCCTAACAATTGGAAAAATCACAGTATTTGAAGCAGCACCACTTTCAAAATCAATAAACCACCATGATCCAGGCAAAAAATGCTATTCCTAAGCAGATTTTTTTTTTTATTTTGTTAATTTGTGCTTTTGGATAATTGTCCTCTTAATATTGCTTCTAACCTAAAATCACAACCTAGCAATATTTTCCACTACAAACTGATTTAGTTTTTAATTAAAAAGAATGGGTTTAATCACAATTACACCATTACATTTACTTCTTAGATAGCAAAGTTATTATTCCTACTAATTGTCTTCAGAACAGGGACTGCACTTTGATGCACCGTGGTTCTTTAGCTCAGTTGTTCAATGCTATGAAAAACTATTTGAAGGGAAATTAAAACATATATGGTCTACATGAATTATGAATGTTACTTATTTTTCAAATAACAACCTGAATAACTTTAGTCTTCCATCATCTACCTAAAAAAATACTCATCTGAAATTTTATAATTAAACAGAGAATAAATTCATCTTTATATGGGTTCATGTAAAAATATACTGAGATGTTAGAAGTGTTTATACTTTTCAAATATATGAACAATTAACTATTAGCTCATGTAGTTCAATCTACCCTAATCAAGCCAGAACACTTAAAAAGAAATAGCTAAACCTTTTCTTGCAGCTATTTTGATGGTATCTTGTTTTACAGCATTTTAAAAGCAGGCCACAGTCTATTGATGCTGAGTTTGATCAACCTGCTTTGCACTGGACTGTTAAAAACTGCAAATAGAAACTAAAAATACAGTGGGATTAGGAAAAAAGCAATAAACTTAGACGGTTTTTAGTGAAAATTATGCAGGACACTCACGGCCTTTGAGGAGGCACTGTGGAACACAGGAAGTGCCAGTGAGGTGGGCAGGACTTGGGGGCTGCTTTGCAAACCACGTTTGAGAGAACTCAGAGACTGTTTGACACTTGAACATCTGGGACTCGTTGCCCAGCTCCCAAAAACCAGAGAGCCAACACAAGAAAATCCATCCCAGGTGTCAGACACCACCCATGGCCCACACAACTGGCTGAGCACAGTAAGGCAGGAGTAAAAATATCTTTTAAGTGCAGTAGAGCAAGAGGGAGAAAAATCTTTATGTGGATAAGCAGACAGCCATGTCTCCCCTGCCTAAATTTTCATTAAGGATAATGTTTTGATCCGTGTCACAGCAAAGCCCTTGTGAAAGCAAACTCGCTACTTTTCCATGAAAACTGCTTAACTGTTTAAGAGAGGTACTTTTTTTGGAGTGAAATGTTTAAGTGTGCAGTGCTCAGGGTCAGCTCTCAGAGTTGAAAATCCTCAGGGAACAGCTGGGCCATGAATCCTTTCTGCTCTAATCCCATTAGTGAATGGAGAGGGGATGATGACAAACACAGCAACCTTAATATATCATGTCCTGCTTTTCCTTTGGCTTTCAGCAGCATGGCTCTGGACTGCTGATTAATGAGACACCAGCACTGCTTTGTCTCCATCTATCCCAGCATGGATGTGTTTTGAAGACAACTGACAGTCTGAGATGGACACTAATATGTCAATCAACACTACATCACTGCAAACACAATGGTAGAATGTGCTGGAAATTGTAGAAATCTACTCAGTTGGTCACGATTTCTTGGAAGCTATAAATCAGGTAATGACCTCAGGATTATTCCAATTATTTTCTTTTTCAACATGAAGAGATGAACATGGACTAAAACATCAGACCCAAATGCCTTTAAGAATACTCACGTTTGTATTCAGCTCTTACATTTCAGTAACCAAAATTATGTTTGTAATTTCTTTGGACAAATGAGATATATTGTATTATATGATGATTTCTGTTGGACAGCAAACTTTGCTTCTTTTTATATGTATAGAAAAGCTATATGTAAAATGAAATAGGCTGAGGCTACACACAGGAATAATCTCCAGAAGCATCATTATCCTATTGAGTGTTTCATAAGCAGGTCAGAACAGGGATGGAAAGAAAGAAGGAACAAGAGAAAAGAGCTGGATAACATAAATTTTGTAAAAGCTTTCTTCAATAAAAATGGCTCATGATACCTCGTAACTTGTGCTCTGAACAAGTCACCATATTCATTCCTTAAGATCTGTTTAAAAACTGTCTAAGTAAGGGTTTTTAGTGAAAGAAGGATGTATCAATATTCAGCATCAGCGTGTATTCATCCTCAGTGAGTAGTTACTGCACAAGAGAGAACTGACAGCTTCAAGAGAAGGCTTTCAATAGTTTCATTTTCCCCCGAAGCCCTAAATAGATCACACAGCAAAATCCGGAACTGACACCTCAGAGGTGCTACAGAGACCATTTTTTTCCTTTTTATTTCTGACATTAATATTTTTAATACAACATTAAACTAAGAAAATATTGAGTAGAGAATTTCAAAAGCATTAAGTATCTTAGGAAGACAAGTCTCTAACTTATATGCATCCCACTGTTAATTTGATACTAAATTGGCAAGAAGCTGGTAAAAAAAAACCCCAAACCTTTGCAAAGCTTTGCATCTGAAATATTATTCCACAGAGTTTGCAGCAGTCAGGCAAAACACATTTGACTTTATTTGCATCTTCAAGCATGAAAGATTATGTGAAACTGATACTGAAGATGCAAGAATGATACCTTGAGAATGTACAAACAAGAATGGAAGTGATCAAGAAAAAAGTATCTTTAAGAGGAATGTGAACAGCAGGTCTCAAAAGGATGGACAGGCATTGTTCTCTTTTGTACTTCTTTGTTAGTAAGTATAAATATTATATATATGTATATACGTGCCTATTTCTCAAGATCCAGCTCTACCTTTCTCTCTCTATACAATCCATGACACTGACCTCTCACAATCATTCCCGTGCCTTTGTTGTTTTGTTTCCAGCAACACCGTGTAATTCACTCACTTGCTGAAGCTCTGCTTGACACCATGGGGTACAAAATAATACAGAAAATATTATCTGCAGGAGAAGAGAAGATTGTCTGACTCTGGGAATGCTGCAATGTACAGCATAATCGGCTCTGCCCTTTCAAAAGTTAGATCAGCTCCCTGATTGATTGCCCTCCCTCCCTTTTTGTGGTCTTTTAAGAGTTCAAGAATTGGCCAGAAATTCAATATAACTCATGTAAAAGCCCCTCCAAAAGGAGAGAAAAGAAATGTGGTTTTAGTTTGGGAAACTATTCACCAGTATCTTCTGGGTGCACCTTTGAAGTACCAGACAAAATGCAGGAAGTTTAGCTGAAAACATACTCATTAAATTTTTTGGGGGGCTAGAAAGGAAAGAAATAAGGTCATGTTCCACAAATATCCTGTAAAAAGAGAAAGAAAAAAGCTACTCAAGTGTTCTGACACTGAGCAGTGACATGTTTCAATCATTTGCAGGAAGCCCTCAGCAAAGAATGCAAACAGGAAAGTTCTTCCTCATGAATAAGCTTGCCTTTCAGCCAAAAAAGATCCCCAGCTGTCCCCTGTAAATTCTGCAAACAAAAAGGAATTCTGTTTCTAAACTCCTTGAAAGACAAAGCACTCTCACTATACGTAAATCTCCACACAGAATGCTTCCTTCCAAGTATTCATAATCAGCTACCTTGCTCAGCTATGATAAAAATAAGTGGATGCATATTGTAGTTCTGGATTCCTTAGTGCTACAGAAATTATTTAGAAAGTTTACTCATCCCTGATCCACAAAAGTAGCTGGTGTATTTCAGTTTTTGGCATAGGAATTTGCAAAGTTACAAACCAGAGCCTGAAATCCCAAGCAAGAGCCATCTACATAGTCTGGAATCTGGGGACTCTGCAGCCAAGAGATTTTATTCAGAAGTTTTGGAGGTGAAATAAAAGATGACAAAGATGAGGCAACCAACAAAGCACCTCAACAGCACATGTAGCTGGGATAGATAAAAAGCATCAGATTTCCAGGAAGAAATTTATTTACCAGGTATTTATTGACCAGGAACTCACACCTTTACTGAAGCACAGAGATGTTGGTCTAGATGAGCATTTATTTATCTAAGTGACAAGCACATTTCCTTGGCTTTGGTTATAAAATGTAACATGCCATAACATATATTTCCAAAATGCCACCCTGTAGGGAAGATTTCTACCTTTTGAGTCTCTCTGTGTTTGAGTGATGGAAGTGAAAATGTGAATGATGTACAGTGAGTGACAGAAATAATTGAGAATCTCTCAGGTTGCCCCATGAGATCCCCGCTGCTCCTCTGCCTTGCTGAAGAGGCACAGGGGGAACAACTCAAACCCCAAAGAATGCTTGGCACCTCGTACTCAAAAGGCTGCATCACAGAAATCTGCTTCCAGGTGTAAAAGCAGTGGGATAACTGTGTGATACAGGTGATGAACTGGAATCTGCACATTCAGGAACAGCCAACATCTTGAACATTTTTGGTCATGTCATCATATATATGTTACCAATATATTTCTGTATCAGCAGTAATGAAAAGTGGTCATGACCTAAATATTCTAGGCATTTTTCATATAAAATGAAAAAAAAAAAAAGTGTTCCTCCCTCCTCAGAGTGTGCAATCTAAATTCCTGTCATCGTGGTTAGAGGGGTTTTTATGCCTTGATAGGTTATAAACTGTTACAGATTAATTTTAAGTTAGAAATCCATTGGAGAAGTCTAATATATCTAGCTCCTTCTAAATTGCTCTTTGTCAGATACGATGGCTTTCCACTGCCTCCTCCCACACACTTTCCATCTCTCCTGAAAATTGCCTCATCTTTGAATCATTGCCATTGTAATTACAACAAGAGAAATCAGTAGTAGAAGAAAAAAAAATCTTGACGCAAAGAGCTTTATCACGGGACAAAAATATCTTGCTATATTCAAAGATAACACAATGCCCCATTATTAATGTTTCTATTGATTATTGAGTCCATGATAAGGTAAAGAACCAAATCTTTACACTTTACCTGTGGTATTCCATCCAGCTGATAGAAAATATAAACATGTCTAAAAGCTGGAAAGGTCATCCCAAAGCACTCAGGGGGGAAAAGATTTTAGTAAACAATTTTTTATTGGAACCAGAGGTGGAATATGGTCCATATAGTGTTCATTTTTAAAGGGAGAGTATTTAAAGTATTTACCTACTGCGTGTGAGTTAGTTTGGATGTTTCAGAGTGGCTCAGCATCCACATTGACAACCCATTATTCTGCAAATACAGAACACATAGATAAATCTGTCTCTCTGGTTGGATAAATTCTCAATTCTACTTCCAGCAGTGGCACTGGATTCTCAAAGGGAATGACAGCCCAACTCCTAAGGTAGGCCATTAAAAATAAAGTCCTTAGAAGGAATGCTTCCTCTTAAGCTCATTTAAAAGGAGGCTGGAAGAGAGCTCACAGAGTTCAATGATTTCTGGTGAGCCTGCTGCCCCAGGGCAGGATGAATTCCCTCTGTTATTCCTGACAAGTGTTTTCTAAACGGTCGCTAAAAACTCCATTGATGAGGAATTCACAACTTGCTCGACAACCTCCTTCAGTTTTTCATTTACTGCTAACATGTTTTTTTCCTAAGACAAATATCTTCTACTGTAATTTAAACTTCTTAATCATCCTGGACATGGAGTTCTTTGTTTTTCCTGTACATTTTTATGCATCTGAAAATATTAAGTTATTTTCCACCACATAGGTGACTGAATCCTAGCTTTTTTCAAATCTTTCTCCTTTATTCAAGGCCTTGAAAACATAGAAGATAAGATACAGAGTTAATATAGATATCCAAACCCCTTCTTTACTAAGGAACTTGTTTCTACAATTTTGACAGTTTTAGTACAAAGGCCAAGGACTCAGTGGAGGAAAGTTGCTGATCCCCAGCTCCAGAGTTAGATTTCAGAAAGCAGTACCAAGGCCAGAACAGTGTGAGGTTTATGGCTGGACTTTATGGTCTTGAGGGTCTGTTCTAAGCTAAATGAACCTAAGCAGAGCCCGAAGAGATGGACTCATCACCTGTTTGTATTTTGCCAGGCAGGCAGACGGAGGTTCAGCTTCAATGTCTATATCAGGGGTATAGCTCATTTGCATAAAAAATAAAAAAAGAGAACATAAAATATAAGAACTGTCTGGATCAAAATCTGCAGCAGAGTATTCATATTACCAAATAGCCTTGAGTACAATTTTTTCCCACTTTCTGTCTGAAAAGGAGTGCTTAATCTACGTCTAATGGAGGACATGAGCAGACAAGAGCAAGGCTTGGGAATATGACAGGCAGCCACAAAGAAAACCTCCTCTGTCACCTTCTGGTCAGAGCACCTTAAAAGATCAATTTGCAGACATTTAAATTTTACTTGTAAATATTTAGGATTAAACCCTGCTTTCACTGGTCTCCCAGTGAGATTTTTACCAATAACTTCTTTAGAGTCCATGCTCCAGGGATATGAATTACAGATGGAATTACACTTTTAAAATGGTATTTCTGACTGTTTCATAAGATCTCCATATATATCACACTGTCCTTGGAATACTATCTTGACAGTTTATATGCAGAACATCCTCTGCAAGCATTTAAAAACAACAGTTTTAAACATCCAGATATTATTTTCAGTGAAAGTAACAGATCTGTTTTATAACAGCATGCTTTAACAACATTCAGATGATTCAAGGAAAAGCTAAATCCTCCATTTTAAATTTCTGTCATGAAATGGGCTCAAGATTAACAACTTCTATACCTTTCTTTCACTTTGTTATTAGTTTTCCAATTTTTTTTTTCATCTAGATTACCCTCTATTATTTAGTTATAACTTCCTCCATAATTGCAATCAATGAATAGTAATCACTTAATAAACATATCCTGACAGGTCTATTTTTGCACTGGGAAAAGATTAATTCTCTTTATCACCACTCCAGTAAGCAATTTCTTTTCTTACCTGAAGCAGCAAAGTGAACTGAAGTTCTGCTCTGCTTCCAACAGCAGCTGAGCAAGACCAGACACCCACTCCTTTCACTTTTATATTATTTGGATACAGATTTATCAAAATCTGTGTAACTTGGAACTGCATGCATTTGTATTTGCATTGATTCTTACACATAATTCTACTGCACACAGGCAAAAGCTGCTTTGCACAAACACTGTGCTAACACTGAGCTCACACTGCTGTTCTGGGAGGATTTTCTGAGTGCTTTTCTTAAACCAGGTAATTCAGAGAGAAAAAATGCAGTTCTGTTACAACTTTTGAGCTTAGATACTCAACAATGGAATGACAAGGAGTGTGGATTTTGTCAAGCATCTATTAAAGCCTAATTTGATATTAAATAGAATAAAATATCCTGAATGAACTCAGATACCTGCAGGTTGCTATGATGATTTCTTTTCCACTGCCATGTAAATATAGCACAAAGAAACTGGTAAAGAAACACAAACAAAAGAAAATGGTTTGTATATAGAAATCTCCTTTTCTTCCTCACAGATCAATTTTTTCTGAGTGGACTTGGCCTCAAGTCACTGGAATCAAAGCAAGTTTTTCTGCTGATTTCATTTCACACTACAGCAAAAACAGAAATTCAGAGTAAATAACCTCCCCTCAGGATTTGCATTTTCTGCCTTAGGACAAACAGACTGTGCAGTTTGTCAGGTACCTTCCAGAAAGGACTAATTGTGGCATCTTTTTAGACAGACACTCCTCAGTAATTCTGACATTAAATGGTGTGTCAAACATTCAGCTGAAAATGAAACCATAAAGGCAGTACTCTAAATGACAGTGAGTTTCTGTAAAATTTAAGTCCACTTTAGTTCTTCACACCGATATTTAAAATACCTTGAGCAACTCATCGTTGTACCAAAGTATCAATTCATTCTAAGCACAAATTTTCCAGTGGTAACTTCTAGAAATTTCGTACCAATACTGACAAAAATCACTTTTACCATCCTTTTCCTCTCAACTCTGTGTTTCAGCTCCATGTAACATGAACCAGTGGGGTCACACTGAGTTGTCCCTCTGAACTCAATCCCGTTCCTGGCATCAGCCTTTTTGATTTTGTAAATGGCCTCAGGACATGACCATGTGAAAATTCTTACTAATATTCTTGCCTGTCACAAGAATATCTGTCTGCATGCAACAGACAACTTCTGACTGCACAAATTTCATCCATGATAACTAGAAGGGCATACCTGGATGTTTTGCACTACTCTCATCTTTGCCACAGGCAGGACCACATTAAGTTTCAAGGAAATCTGTGTAATACATACCAGCCAAAAAAAAGCTTACGATATTTCAATCACTTTAGAAGTATCACCCTTCCTCTGGAAAGAACTGATTATATACATCAATAATAAGGAAGATATCTAGTTGAAAGCTCCGAAAATTAGACTTAAAATCTCGCTTCAGAGTTCACTAGTTCAGCTTGCAATTTTGAGATCTTGGTAAAAGGCATCTTTTTGTCTGCACAGTAATGAAGACTTTACATAAACTAATTACTTCTAAACATCGGCACATTACTAAGAGATTATAAAGCAAAACAAATTTTGTGCGAAGCATCAACTTCTGAAATAAGCAATTATTACGGAATTTAATGAAAAAAATTACATACCAGGCATTTTGTAAAGATCTGGGAAGAACTTTGAAAACAAAATGCCTGGATTGATCTAGCAGAGGTATGTTGATATGATGGAAGTCTGAAAGCAATTATGAAAAAAACACTCTGCATCTGTGCTGGTCACAAAGTGTTCAGTCATAAAAGCTTTGATTTAAATCATATTAGCACAGTGTGGCGGGAGCATGCAGCACCACAACATCAAAGGATATGCCCTGAAAATATGTATCTTTTTTTATTTTTTATTTTAATCTCTCCAATAGGAGTATACTTTTAGTTTCCAACTCACGTGTGTATCGGAAATGGTTTGTACATCCAAAGAGAAATCAGAGGGGAATGAAAAAGAAAAACAGCTTGAGGGATGCAAGAATCTCACCATACGTTTAAGTAAAGAAATAACAATTCACTTGTAATAGGACTGTCCCATTAGGGTCCCTGATTGCCATGAAAATCTCAAGTGACCATCTCGTTTCTTTTTTAAATTCACCACCTTAAGATAATGAAAACAACATGACTTTGGATTTGGGCTCACCAGGTTTCTTCTAAGGTACACTTCACAGTTCTCCAAAAATTCTCTGGAGAAAAGCACGCTTGCCTGAACCTCACAGTCTCAGTAGATGGGATAGTCTTGTTTCAGATAAATCTGCTCAGACTTCTCAGAAGGGATGTGATCACTGAGAATTTCCCATTTTTGATTATAGCTCAGAGAAAATAATAGCTTTCTCCTTTGTTTTAAGTAACTTCAAAAAACAATCCAAATAGACTGCCTGACTGCTTGTAGAGACAAAATAAAGAACTTCATTTAGGAGCAATTAATTCCTCTTCAGAGTAAATTTTCAAGCACGGTAATTGAGAGGATAGAACATCATTGTTTTGTGTAAGGATGACCTTTTTGAACTTCCCAGGCTGACGGAGCCCAGCTGAGATTGTGATGCTGATGCTGCAGTGAGCTGCAGGCTCTCAGGGAAGGGGCTCACAGCAGGTCCCCCCATGCTGGCTTTGTCTCTGTGCAAACAGCAGGGCCACGGTCCCAGCACAGCACATGGCAGGGAGATGCTCCTGCACCACCAGGAACACACAATCCCCCAGCACTCCAGCCTTGCTCTGGGTGCTGCTGCTAGGAGCATGTTTCACATGGGATGTACAACAGCAGGAGAGCACTGATGCATCAGGCAGGGAAATTAAAAACAGGCCATTCACACAAAGGAATGTATAGTTAAGTTTGAAAATCATTCAGGCTTGGATGATACTGAGATATCACCCATAGTACCATGTATTGTATTTGTTGATATCACAAGTGGTACCTTTTGTTACATCTTTACTTACTAATGTGGAATTTGTTGTTGTGTTGTGGTGGTGGGTTGTTTGTTTTTTTTTAAATCTCTATAAACTGGTTTGTCACTGATTTGAAATCAGTGATTTCAGAGAGCCTATCTGCCTTTCTCCCAACTGAGTCAGGGTTAATACCTGAGAGCACTTGGGTCCTTAAGGGAACAGCCCATTACAGCCCACGACAGCAACTATGTCTCTACGATTTATGAAAAGAAAGCAATATGTGCCTGTTTCGGTGCCTGTCGTTTGCCTACCAATGGTGCAGTGCTCCCCATTCCAGCCCTCTCTGCATTCACACTTCCCATCTTTACAAGTCCCGTGCTCCGTGCAGCGGGGGTGGCACACACGCTGGTCACAGCCCGCTCCCGTCCAGCCCTCCTCGCAGCGACAGGCCCCGCCGATGCACACGCCGTGGGTGCCACAGTCCACGGAGCACACTTCTAGGAGAGAGAAGAGCAGTCACAGCCAGCCTCCAGGGAAAGGGAGCGCTGCAGAAACCCTCTGCTCAAAGCTGCAGCCTCTCAAAAGCTGGCCTGCTCACCTTCGAATGAAAGCCGGTGTTTAGTTTTTGTTGAAAAGTGAACTGAACTAAAAGTAATTTTGACGCCTTGAGATTTCAGCCTTTATATTTTTCAAATCTTGTACTGCATTAGCACATAACTCTAAACTCCATATAAAGTGTTAGCTACTGTCTACAATTAAACAATTCCTCTAGGCCTGAAACTCAAGGACGCCCTACAACCTCAGGCCCCAAAAAGGATAAACAAAAGAGAATTTGGGGGGGAGCAAACTGGGGGTAAATGACTTCATTACGTGAAGCTGTAATTGAAGGATCAACCTCTGATATGTAAATAGACCAAACGTATATCTGTCTAAAAAACCTTGTGACCACTGTCCATCTTGGGTGTAGCCCCTCGGAGGTTTTTGACTGCCCAAGGTGTATCTATAGAAGGCCTTTAATAAATACCCACTTTTATTCTCTTACCCTTGTCTAGCCTCTGTTCTAGATAGCCACTCCAAGGCATCAGTTTAAAAAAATCTAATGTAGGCTGGACAGAGCTGCAGAGCTGCATCCTCCGTGCAGATATAAACTTGTGTCACAGGTGCTGTCCCCAACAGCAAAGGAGGGGAGCAGGTGGCTCTGCTTTACTGAAACCTGGACCTTGGGTGATTTTGACAGATATTGATTTGTTAAGAATTGAGACTGAAACTCACCTAAAACTCATTTGGCAGAGAATGGCAGCAATTCAGGGTCATTTAGAATGATGGGTAAAAGTCACTTTCCAAGGAGAGATTTTGGATTCCTATTACTAACATGGTCAGTTATCCAGTGTCTCACTACAAAAATTCTACTGCTCTCTGCCAGCTGAAGTTGCAGATAAGCAGAAGGGTCTTTTGCCCCATGCATCACCAAAGAATGATGGCAGCAAAACTCTCATTCTTGAATTTTTCTGACTGCTTATCCATAAAGCAGAAAATATATATTGATATTCATATCACTGGTGGGGTATTCCAGCTGATTAACCTTAGGAAATAGCTGAATAACTGTGAAAAATGTAAATAAATGTAAATGTAGGTTTTGACCTACAGCACCATCTCAAGGTCCAACTGACAATGTAAAAACAAAATTCCCCTGTGTTTTTTTCCCATGAATGACAGACATTTTCATTTACAATTGGGAAACAGAAGTACACTTATGTAACTTTTTCAGTCTAAAAGAGAATCAGTGTTAGAACAAAACACAAACTCCTAACCTGCATCCCCCTAAGAGCCCCAAAACACAAACTCCTAACCTGCACCCACCTCAGAGCCCCAAAACACAAACTCCAAACCTGCACCCACCTCACAGCCCCAAATTAAGAATGTCATGAAAACATATACATAGACTTCTTCCCAAGAAAATTAAACGAGCCTAATTGTGTAACAAAGACAACTTTCCCAATCATTACTGCATCTCAAACTTGCCATATAGGTAGTAACATTTTAACAAAACAGCAGGGTGATTGCAGAATGAGGAGAACCTGTTTTTCTTACCAACGGAGCAGTCGGGGCCCATCCAGTTGGGGTCACAGGTGCAGAGCCCCGTGTCAGCCAGGTAGGAGCCGTGCCCGCTGCACTGGTCGGGGCACTGGGCTCGGGGCAGCTCGCAGTTCACCCCGCCCCAGCCCGGGCTGCAGAGACATTCCCCGTTCACACACACCCCGTGGTTGGAGCATGTCGGGTCCAGGCAATCCACTGCAGGAGGGGACAAAAAAGCCATGCACAGAAGGGTCACTTCACACAAGGGGATGTTTGGAAAGCGCGCTCTGAAAAGCGCGTTACCAACAAAGCAAATTGAGGCGGTTCTCCAAGTCATATTAATCCCTGGTCTGAGAATGGGAAAGGGAAGTAATTTACATTTTACATTAAATAAATCAAGCAGGGTTTGACTCTGCAATGACAGTTTACTGCAGGAATGCTGTGGTGGAGAAGCATGAAGGCTTAAAAATAGCACTTAAATATATATATATATACAGTCAGAGTTCTGCACATAAACCTGGAGACATTTCTTCTGAAATACACTGAAGCTCCAGTGACTCATGTACTGCATTTCAATTACAAAGTAAGTTAATAATTTGCAGTTTTAAATGATTTTTATTCAGACTATTTTTATAAAATCTGGTATTATTACTATTGAAATTTTAGAGCATTGTTTGAACATTAGGACAGCCACTTCAAGTACGCAGAAGTGAAAATGTCAGTGGCTTTCAGCTTCATTTAGACTCCTAATCATTCAGGCACTTCTGAATGTTTGATCCATGGTCCATTAGTAGCTGAGCTGTGAAACTGAGAGCCCTGGTTACTTCAACCCATATTCTAAACCAGCAGATTGTTTCTCTTAGAGAAGTAAAACCAGATATTGATATGGATTTCAACCCAGAAACAACAAAGTGAAAATACTTCTGATGGAAAATGATGCAATGAAATTCCAGTTGCTATTTCAGTCCCATAATGGAACGTTACAAGCTGTCTTTCAAATAAACTTTATCAGTAACATTATGAGTTTCCCAATTTTTATCTTATATCATGAATCTGTATAACAATACTATGCTTTACTGCCAATACCCACATGGAGGCTTTACCAAGTGCCTTTTGCTGTGGAATTGAAGGCCAAGGTCAAATTCATGTCTTAAATAACTTGAATTCATGTCATGACTGGGATATATTAGCTCACAAAAGCAGGACCAAGAATGATTTGCATTCTCTCTCCGTGGTCCAGGAAGATCTGAGTTTATAATGAAAGTGATTTATCTCTCATCTTTTCCAAACTGATCCTTCTAAATTAAGGCAGAGACATTTTCACTCCACCTGATGTGAACAATACTTGCTCTTTCAAATCTCAACTTTTCTGTAAACACAGAGCCTTGCCAAACTATTTTATTTAGTTGCAGAACATTTAAAGCAAGATTAGATATAGATTAGATACGGGCAGAGGATTGACACAGACACATTTAGAGATGCAATAAAATGAGTTATCAGAATACAGTAGTATAGAATTCAGAATAAAGTAGTACAGGAATAAATTACTGTAAAATTTCTTAAAATATTTTAATGATGACATTGGCTATTTTGGATTTGCTTTTTCTTTTTTTCTTTAAGATTTAAAGCTGAGTTAATTGGACATGAAAATGTTATAATGCATTTTCATATTTATAGGTAAACTGAGATTGGTTTGTGGTTCACCTCAAAGTTGATAAATTCATAAACTGTATTAAATTACACAGAGTGCTTGTCCTGTATTGTTACTTCTTCTTTGTGCTTAGCCAAATTATAACTTGTCTGAAGTTTACAATGCATCTTTTATAGAATTTCTGTTGAACTCAATGGACACAGAGCTGTGATAAAACAGTCTGACTGAATAAAGAAGTAAAGTACACAAAAACTTAGGTCAATCTGCTTTATGGATGAAGGTTACTTCCCCCCTACATTTGGTCTATTCTGGTTTTTTTTAGACTATATATTTTAACAGCAAATGTAGAAGGGTAATATGTGTTCATCGTTATAGGACAGCTAACTTTAGGAGATAATGATAAGTCATAATGTACCCTCCTTGTCAGGAATGTATCATCTTCCTTCTCAAATGAAAGCACTAATGAAAGGAATGTGGAGCATATGAAAAACACCACCTTCTGCTACATAAATTAACTATCTTCCCTCTATCCCGAATTACAGTACTCATGCAGCTTTGATTTATTTCTTCAGAACGAGCCTATCAATGCCCCTAAGCCTCCAATCTCCCTTGTTTTACAGGATAATGCACTAAACACCTTTGTCCTTTGTTCTAGACAAATGTGCTTTACAGCTGTTTTGTTCTATCATCTTGGTAAGTAGTAGCTTTCAAAGTTTAAATTGAGGAGAGTTTTTACTCTGAGCTCCAATCTCATTCTATTTTAATACATGCTCAGAGTTATCATCTCGGGCCAGATCCTCGCTGCTGAAATTAGCATAATGTGATTACCTGCAAAAGAACTGCACTGACTTGTGCTGCAGAGGTTCTGGCCCTGAGGTGTGGCAGGGTTTACAATGGTATTTAACCAGGATTTATAAATGGACCGTCTTTGGTGTTTAAACAAAGGAGAATGCGCCTTAGCAAGTACGTGAGGCTTGGAACTCACAGCCCCCTGGCAGCTCAGATCATTAGAGCTCATTTAGTATTGGGCCCTCTGTAGATTTGACAAAAAAAGGTACTGAAAGCAATTTATATCCTTAAGGACAAAAAAGGAGGTCAAGGAGTTTTCCAAACAATATGTACCATGAAGTCCCCAAAGAGCCATGAATTACACTTACGAAGTTAAATGTCATTGAAAAATGACTCGACCAGGAAAGTGACAAGAAAACTACCCTTAACTTAACCTAATTTGGCAATTTCACTTGTGTCCCCCACAAAGCAGGCTGAATGAAGCCTGACAAATACCCCACTTCATCTTCTGTGCAAATTTGTTAATAGAAAAACAGTGTTTATGCTGCAAAAATTGTGCATCAAAAATATTGATTTTGGTGTCACTTTCATTTCAGGAAAATTGTTTGAACAATATAACCATGATGAATATCAGAAATAAAAAGCTATTGGGAAGAAAAAAAAAAATTGCTGACCCACTTATTTTAATTCAATATCCTAGTTGGAAAATGGCAAATGAATCAACCTTTGCCATTCCTTTTGGAAGTTCAAATCAATAAAGGAGATTTCATATATTATCTATAAATACAGAAATATTATTTCTATTATTCTACCATTAAAAGTGTAAAATTTCTATTCATGCAAAAACTTTAACTAAGACTAGATGATTAATTAGAGAGACACCAATTCATAGTGTACCCTTTCTCCCATAGCATTGGAATTAATGTGACAAATATGTACAAAAGAAATGGAATTTTAGAGTAGAAACATGGTGGTTGATTTTTATTTACTTCCAAATTAATTCATTGACTTATTTATTGCCCAATCATATATGCAAAAGGTTAGTTTACCCTTTCTTGTCATGTTATTGGCCCCTTCCAAGTTTGCAATCAATACCTCCTGCCTTTGTAGCCCATTTATCTTTTTAGGAAGAAACAAATCTTTCCAAGCACAGTGTTGATTAAATAATGTATATCCTTTCATCTCACATAGCCATTCACCTCCCAAAAAGCTCTGTTGAATGACAGTTTTGTTGTGTTCCCAATTTTGGCAGGAATTGACACAACACCTTTGCAAAAAGGCCTGCACTGGCTTTTTCCATAAACTCCTCTGAAGCTGCTGATGTCTTTGCTTCACCGTTCCAAACCTTCACCTGAGGATAAGATGGGTTAAGCACTACTGGAGCCCATTTATCTTACAAGAGTTTGGGGATCCAGGGTAGAGAGATCCATGGGGATCCATGGCCCACAGCCATTCTAGAGAACTGAAAGCAGAGAGAGAATTCCATGCAAGTACAGTCAAGGAAATTGCAATCAAAGTGAGGGAGGAATGGCTCGCAAGGTAACATTTCCTGAATTAAATGAAACAAAGTTCATTTTAGGCTATCTACCATAATCTTTCTAATAACACAAGCATTTATACAACAACAGAAAATACGATGAAATGCATAAAACTCAATGAGACCAAGCAAACAATTGCAGTTAGTACCAGAAAGAAAGGTTGTGCATTCCTTGCAAATAGACTGGGTGCTGTAGAGCATGTTAAAGACAGTCTGTTCCATCTTTGATTTTGATGAGAATGATAGTTAAAGCAAGGCATGGGGGAAAAAAGGACATGACAGCATTTTCTGGATATAGTTTACAATGTAATCCATTAAAAACACTGCAAAAACTCTTGGCTTGAACTGAATCCTGGAGAAAAGCTCTAATAACCAGTGTTGAGAGGATTTAGTGGAAGAAGGTGACAGGAATGAACTGAGCAAACAATTGCAGTCCCACCGCTGAGGATCCTTGGTTGTTTTTTCTTTTTCTTTTTTTTTTTTTTTTTTTTTCTTTTTTTTTTTTTTTTTTTTTCTTTTTTTTTTTTTTTTTTTTTCTTTTTTTTTTTTTTTAATTTTTTTGGTTTTCCTTTTACCACAAGTTCACTCAGACTAATGCAAGATCTTGTCCTAAATTTTTTTGGTGTGGTCCTGAGAATAAAACCCTTAGTGGTTTGTTTACCCACAGTTTTCCTCCCTTTGTTTTCTGATGGGAGAGACAGCTGTTTACTATAGGGTAAGATAAAAATCGATACACAGAGTATCAATACAGCTCTGCAAACCATTCAGAATGATCCAGAGAGACTCCTCAGTCCTAACAGCGTGACATCCCAGCCCTATCACTTCAACACTTAAGCTGCTTCTCTGTTTGGAGGATTAATAAACTCTGGAGCACAGGAATATATTTTAAAAAGAAAAGGAGTCCAATTTATGATGTGCATTCTAAGAGAAAACTCTGTGAATACAACCAGTATTGAGCTCAATCTATGACCACATTTTGCATGGGTTATTTTTAAAATTTTTTTCATTCTACATGCTCAAGGAATTGGACACTTTCAACCTGAAAAGTGTTTCTGCATTTAAAGGACAGTTATTGTTCCTGTGTGCCATTTACCTTTCCTTAATCCCACATGATACAGCCAACAGGAGTAATTTACCCCACATTAAGTCTTGAGTAACATGGAAATCCAAGTCTTTCAAATATTTTTAATCAGTTTCTCTCTTAACAGTGACTGATATGTGCTTTGTGTGAAGTTAAAGCTATACAATTTTGTCTACCACTGCTCCTTTTTCCTCTGTATTTCACATCTAAATTGTTTGGTAAACATAATCCGTAAGAAAAGATTTTACTTTGCTTTTCAACAAAGGAATTATTCAGGTTTACTTGTGGCAGACACTTAATATTGCAAAGCAATGTATACAAAAGGCCTGAAATTTTCTCTGAACTCTGACAGATCAGTAAAATTGTGATAGATTATGTTTTAATCCTCTTTTATCTGCTATAGCAATTTTATGCTTAGATTTTTATTCTCTCCTTTCCTTTTTCTCTAGCCATTAAATAACTCCAAAACCCAGAAAACAAACTAATAAACAGAGAAAATAAATATCCTACCTTCCTCACAGTTCTCTCCTTTATAGCCCACCGAACAGACACAGTTCCCTTCGATGCAGGAACCATGACCTCCACAGGAGGGGTCAATACACTGGCTGGTGGGCACATCACATTCTGGACCTTTCCAGCCACTGTAGCACAAGCAGGTGCCTTTGGAGTACTGACCATTGCCACTGCACAGAACCGGGCAGGCAGCTGGAAAAGGGAAAGAGAGAGAAACAACACACAGGGTCATGCATGTCAAAGTGCACTAAAAATCCACTATCAAACACTTATGCTCAAATATGTTCATTTACTGGGGGAAAAAAAATCTGAGATAATTTGTAGTGGTTCAGTTCTTCACTTCCCAAACAAATAATTTGATTGCTATTTAATAAAGCACATTTGTGTTGGGCATTCTGAGAAAACAACTCCTATTCTTTGGAGAATACTGATAATATTTGGGATAACTAATGAGGTTATGTGAACAGGTTTGAGTTTGACATTACTCTGCTTTGTTTCTCTAGGTAACATCCGATTTTCACAGATAGAACACAAAACATTCAGTCCCCACAACAGCTCATTATATGGGATCTTTCTTCTACCATAATACTTCTTTGATGTAATGTCCCCAAACTTTTTTAGAGCCTTTGGTTTTCAGTGTAACAATGTTGAACACAAGAATGGCACAAGCTTTCAGCTACTACAAATGCACCTTGCCACCACAGTCCCTGCTAAACCTTGTTTCTCTGAATCCCAGTGACAGCTTTTACCCTGGCAAGAAAGCACCATTAACCCTTATCCCTCACCATTGTATTATTCAAGGGGCTCAGACATTCTGAGCAAATATTCATTTATGCAAATGAAGTGAAGCCTATGAATAATAAAAGTATCCAGTAGGTCTTGGGTGCCAGGAATCAGATGTTGTACATATGCAGAGCAATGGAGAGAAACAAGTGGTTGATTAAAACCCAGGTGCATATAAATGTTTCACTAAGTCATATTCACTCCTATGTGCTCGTGTCTCCCTTGGCAACATGGAAATCTGTGAACTTCGTGCCTGTCAAAGCCTGGGTGTGTGGTCAGTGGCTAGAGAAATGGAAATAATAACAGAGAAATAACAGAAAATGGGAGTAATGAAGTGAGTCTTTGGGAAAAGCTTGGAGAACTTTTGTGCTCTTCTCTCTGATGCAGTTTGATAAAGACAGAAAAGTATTTCACTGTCTTCCCCCTTTTCAAAGTAATTAGAAATGAACACCCGGTTTTATAGTGCCAAAAATATACTCAAAAGCCACTATTAATCATTAAAAGGTCCTAATGTCTTCTTGGCTTCTATTATCCCCTTAACCCGAATGATCAAGAAGAACCCAGGTAATTGATTTCCTACAAAGAAATGTGCAGTGGTCCAGTTATTCAACTTCTCCATTGTTCAGTCCTGCAATCCTTATTAATCTCAGCTGTCCCATTGATCTGCTGCAAAAACACATTTCAGGATAGATTTTTAGATGAATTTTCTTATTTGATACGGTAAAAATATTGATCAGAAAAAATAAAATTCAGATTTCTAACCTGAAATGTTAGCTAAAATTTAGAATACTGAGAATTATTTCAATTAAGACTGAAGATACATGGGCTGCATGTCATATAATAATATTTTTTGGCCTATTTTTCTTCTACTGTAGAACAATATCAAAGTCAGTATGCTGAAGTTTGGGGTTTGTTACTGCTCCTATGTCTTAGATCCATATTATTCATCCTTTGGTAGCAAGAGGACTTCATTCTACTGCATTCCTGGCGTTCTCTCTTACTATAAGTTTTGTCCAGTTGCTTTCTTAGGCACTGCAAAAATGAACAGAATTTTGAATAAAATATAATTTCCATCAGCAACATTTGAATTTCAGATGTGATATATGTTCACAAGTGCTTTACTGAGTTCAGTGAAAAAGTTTATGCTAAATTTCTACTGGTTTTGCTTTCAGCAGCTGGTTTCAGAGCTAACTTTACTGAGCCAGCTGTATTGAAATACCACACAGACCAATTGTCCCCACACTCCACTCCAGGACAGTCTATCTTACATCTTTTTGCCCCTCAGCATCAAACTCCTTTCCATGATGTATCACACACTGGACTAACAGCAGCTTGAGTGCTGTATGACAATTCCTCCTGCCTGCATGTTCCACTGAGGAGCCTGGCTCAGTTCCCAGCACAGCCTTTCCCTGCCCAGGTGTGCAGCTACTGCTCCTGCAAGTCACCAGGTGAGCCAGAAGGAAAGGGATCAACCTGGCACACTCCCACTTTTTTGGCTATGAAGACCTGGGGGCACAATTCCTTTGTCCACAACTCTCAATTTCACTGCAATTTAAAAGCTTGTTTTGGGCTGACAGTGATACATTTTCTCAAAGCAGTGTAAGAAAAGTAATAATTTCTGTCCTGCTCTCTCATGGTGTAGAGGATTTTGGGCAAGTGATCAGGAGGCAGCCTGTCCTAAAGACCTGGAGTGATCATGAGTGGCATGTTCTTGATGTCATCTTGCACACCTTGAAACATTGTACAGACTCTGGTCTTTTATTTGGAACTCCCTTTAATACAAAAAATCTCTCCCTCTAGGACAAGGCACCCCTCAGTTCTTTTATGTGGTGGCCAAGTCTGCAGTCCCTTTGGTCAAGTCCACCACAGAAGGAAGTAAATATCGCTGGAAGCAAATTCTCTGCATGTTTCCATGCCCCTGCAGAGGCTCAGAGCTGTCATCATGATGGTTTCTCACTGTGGATTCCCCAGCTGCATTAGGACACACTTGCTTCTGCCCACCCAACTCCTCACCACACTGTGATAAAGCTGCATGGAAAGAACAGCTCCCAGGAAAGCTAAATGAATCCATGGACATTAAGTAGTTTCTTTGGACAAACCACATTTGTTCAAGTAGTTATAAGGACAAAAAGCTGAGTCACAAGCTGGATACAAGTGAGGGATAGCTGTTTTTGTTTTGTTGTTTTACAGATCAACATGTGACTCAGATCCTGAAAGGATTTCTGTTCTGCAAAACCTCTCCTCTGGCATGAAAACTCAAATAAAGACAATAACTCAATTTAAACAGCACACTCCCTTGAAAGAGGGACTGAGCAGAAATAAACCATTTTAAAAATAAATAAAAGGAGAAAACCGAAACAACAAAAACATCCAAGCCACTTAACTGTGACCAGAGCTAGAGTGGTCTGGACCTGTAATTCTGTGCCATACACCTGCTCTAAGGTCACTTCTGTGCTTGCTTTGCCCCTCAGTCTCATTAAGCAGTGGGTAACTGCAGTCCAGCTAGAGGTGCTGTGTATCTGCCATTTGGAACTTAGCTGTAGGTAAGTCATTCTTAGCTCCTGCTTTTGACCTGGATTTTCAGGGTTCAGCCTCTGGGATACCAGAGCCTGGCATGGCAGAAGAAAGGTTACTGGATGGTGCTGGGTCCTGGGCTAAAGAGCTCCCACAGCAGTTTTTTAGTGCTCCCTGACTCTGCTATGGTGCTTCAGGAATTTAAGAAAAGCTGAAAGCCATGTCACAGCTTTTCATTCCTCTCTTCATGTTTCTATCAGGTCAGAGGTCTCGCTGTGGTTCGTGGATCTATTCAGTCCTTGTGAAGCTTGTCTCCAAGTTGAACAGCAATCTGCCTTCAGGGTTTGCCAGGGCGGTCACGGTGCCAGTGACACCAGAATTGACTTTGGACAAACAAGAGAATCTGTCACTTAACCTTAGGGATGAAGTGGGCACAGTTAAGATTAAGACACTCACAACTTAAAGCCACAGTTTAATCTACAACTCTCTGCTGGAGTTATTCTGCAAACTATAGGAATATCACTTTGAGAATAAGAAAAATGACAGACATTCTGGGACAAATTTTAGCATTTCCAAGACTGCCATGTCAGTAAGATTGCAGAAGAAACATGTAAGCTAGAATGCAAGAAGGTCCAGGTTGTTATAAGAAGCTGGCTTGCCACTGCTGTAATAAGCATGTCATTCTTCATGACTGCTTTTTTTATTTTGCTATGGGTTCATAGTCTGTCCTGTGTGAGGAAGAGAGAGAATCAGGCTGCTTTTCTATGGAGAACAGGAGCAGGTAGCCTAAAAAGAATTCTGCTGTGCCTAATTCTTAGATCATATTGCTGCAGGATGAGATCTAAACCAGTCTACCCTCATTTTATGACCTGGCAGCTTCAGTTGATATGCAAACTCCTCAAGAATATTCTGGAGTTCTTGTTATCTAGGACTGCTTGTGTTTCCCCATGTGAAGTGGACAGCCCCTGGTCCAGGACAGAACTGATTGCCCAAAGTCTGTTGAAGCAATGTGAAGGAAGGTGGTTTATGTAATGGAACAACCAAGTTCCATCTCATTTCTGTGGAGAGATTGATTACACCAGCACTGGCAAAAAGTGGACAGAGGTGTTCAGGAATAGTTATGGCAACACTCAGGCAACTCAGGCCCAAGAGTATATATCCTGAGTGAGGTCTGGATAAGCACAACAGCTATTAGCCCTCGATGTTCTTTGGTTATGGGATTATTATGCTCTTTACTTGTATTTGAACAAAATCAGACTAAATTTTTAACATGGGCTTCAGCTGATGAACAAACACCACAGACCTCTGAGTCCTGTGGCTGCAGACATTTGAGAACATCAATCGAGCAGGAAAAACAAGCTGAACATCCCTGTAAAAGTTCTCTCTCTAAAGGACATTTTGGAGTTATGTTCATCTTCATGCATGAGGAAAGGTGATTTGGTAACAGCCTATTACACATGGATGAGGAGAGGAGATGGCCAGGGCTAATGCCCAAAGGATCTGGCATCCAAAGCCACCGTTGTGTCCAGTGACAACCCAGCTGCAGTCTGTGTACACACTCCTTGCACACTCCCCCTTCCAGTGCTCACACACACATACTCACCAGGGCAGTTCTTCTAGAGCAGGGCAAGAAACCAGCAAAGGATATCTGAGGAGACAAACTCTCGGAGGCTGTTGAAGAACTTGGGTTAGTTACACAGCTGCTGGGGTGACAGGCCTTCCCCTGCTACTTGAAGCTCCAAACAGGATATGAAGGCAGATTTCTGGCTTGGTTTCTCTTGCTGTAGAGCAAACATTACCCTGGTGCAGAGAGAGTCCTGTACCACTAGACCTAGGCTGTCAGTTCTCTACTGCAGTTCCTCCTCATAAAATAGACAAATTGGTGTATTTCTCTGCAAAGTTATTTGAGTCTCTGGGCAGAAATACATGCAGACTGGAAAGGTTTTTGAATTTGCATCTAGAATGCTTCCCTATCCTTGACCAAGTCAAAAGCTTATATTATTCTTATTTTGCAAGCAGCTCAGCTTTACATTCAGATGTAAATTTTCGAACATGGCAGAGAAAAAATATAATTTTTGGTCCCATGTAATTTTTTGATGCGTGTACCACAGAATTTTGTGGTGAGGTGTCCATGACAAAACTGCACCAAGGGGTGTATTTGGGTAAGTGCAAGAATGGCTGTATCCATAATGCTTGCAAGCCCCAATCTTGCAAAGAAACCGCATTCTTCTCACCACAAGCTCGTGTGCAAAAGAGATGAGCTTGGCTGTTTGTTCACCATGTAAATAGTACAGAAAATCAGGACTGAGTGTTCAAGTGTGAGCTTAAGACTAAACTAAAAGAGCACTCGGAAATCATCTGCAGTGCCTGGGTACTGCTGACTGTTCCATCAAACAATTTTAACAAGATTAATTGACAAGTTAAAACTCATGGAAGAACATTCTGTGATTGATCATAGAATTTCGACAAATTCATTCCGTGAAAATCTGCAAAGGCTACTGAACACAAAGAGGCTTTGTCTGTTGTAGAAAGTCCTAACACACTACCTCTGGAACCAGAAGAATTTAATGGAGAAGCAACAAAGACAAATAAAATTTTTACTCTCCCTCAGCTATCTGTAAGTCACCATTGCAGCTGAAATCCAGGGTGAAAGAAATTTTGGCCTCAGCCATTACAGCTTCACTTGCCTCTAAACAAATAAACACATTCAGAATAAAAACATTCTGAAGAGAGACTGTTTAAACCCCTATGTAAGATATATTCAGCCCTTGTTGAACCGTACAGAATTTTGCCACACCTAAGAAAAATATTTATTTTTATTTGTGGGTGCTCCTGTTTAGGAAGAGGAAGTAAATTTCAGTCACAAAAATTCACTGAACTGATTTGGGCAGTCTTGCTATGCTCTTTGAACATGGAATTGCACAAATTCCTTGTTATCTAAAGGAGTGAAATCCACATTTGCATAATGAAACTAAAGTTGTTCTTTTTTTTCACTGACCACCAGGAATTGAAGTCAAGACAGATGTAGGTCAAACTTCTTAGCATTTAGCCCTACCAGCGACCCTTCTGGGTGCTGTTCCTCCAGGGGATAATTAATTCAGACTCTGTAATACCTCACACTTGGACTTCCTTTTAGCAGAGATTAGGCTGCTACTGCTGAGAGATTATGCATGATTTTGCCAACATATAAAGAAGATGGATTCCAGTTTTTGACAGTCTAATCTGAAGCCTATAAATGCACTCCAGGTCAGCCCCAAGCTGGAGCAGAAATAGCCAAGACAAATGTTGTGTACAACTGCCTGGTTCCTAACCTCATAGATGAGAGCAGAGTCACACTGTACTGGCATTTTTCTCTTTTTGGCCTTTATGTTGGTGATGCATATGCAGCATTTAGACTACACATATTAATTTCTCTTCAATGGAAAAATTAGATTAATAAGTAATCAGATGAAGATGTGTTTCACTGATGTAAGAGTTGAATCCTACAACTGTCTACCAAAGCCCCAAATAATCTTAGATTCACTGCAAAAGTTACAATCAAGTTTCTGTTTTCTTAAAATGAAGTCATACCTATTTTTGTATGAATGATCTTAATCTAAATGTCTTAAAAATCAACAAAATCCCTATACCCAAAGGAATCAAAAGCATTTGCATTTTAGAAAATCAGCCCAGTTATTAAAAAAATTAATTGCTGTCAACTTGATCCAAAATGTTGGCTGTAGAATTTACATTAATATTACAAACAAAAAAGTACTGAGACATCCCTTGTTTTATTATTTGTCTCATATTACACCAAATATTTGCCTGCAATTATCATATCCCTTGTTACACCAAGTACTTGCCCACAGAAATGTCTAAAAAATCAGAAGACATTTAAATCTACTTAGTTGTAGTCTGAAAATACAATGATTTTGTTTGACAACACTTCCGTTCATATTTTCTGTTTAAACCTATTTTAATCAGTTGGCTGCACATTTCACTACTTGTCTGCAAACCTATTAACTTTTACTGAAGTTCATTTGTGGGTATGAAAATCTGAAATAACTTCTAAGACCACTTCATGGTTTTTGTTGCTTCTCTTTTACTAGTTTATGCTAATTTTACACTACTTTCCTTGTGAGAAGCTGCTCCACCCCTAGCAAAATCAGGCCCAAGAAAATCATTCTGGAATGGGAGACTGAAT
Organism: Illadopsis cleaveri; assembly: GCA_013399915.1. Lineage (NCBI taxonomy): Eukaryota > Metazoa > Chordata > Aves > Passeriformes > Timaliidae > Illadopsis > Illadopsis cleaveri. Next base: position 170,998 of record VXBB01000823.1, on the reverse strand, counting down.
GAATCCAAGAGTGTTTTCTCTCACCTGCTCTTTGTGCCTCACAAACCCTATTTGTACACTCAGGAAGAATGGTGTTTGACTAGTCTGACAGCTCTTCAGAGATCACTAAATTCACTAACTCCCATCAGGCTGTTTTTAAGAACAGTGACAATTAAAAAGATCTACGACGTCTTTTAGGTCGCTCTAGGTGCTCTTCCAAGCAGAAGTTATCTTCTAGAAATTCACCCAGAAACAGAAGAACAAACAACTATGAAAAACTGTCACTGACATGAGGTGGTTTGGTAGTTCCTTCATGAAACTGCTTGCTTTGACTAGAGAACACAGAGCTAATTTGAAGGGTTTAACACTAGTGCTGCTCTGCCCTGGCAGGCACCAGGTCACCATCCAGAGGGAATGTCTCTCACAGCAGCCAAGCTCTGCTCTCCCTATTTCAGCTGCCCAAACCCAGCCCTACCAAGCTCCCAAGCTCTGCCAAACTGCAGCAAGTGAGGAGGAAACCCACAGAAGAATTTCCAGAAGGACAAAAAACCCATCAGGTGTGTCAAATCTCTGACATTCAGAAACCATTTGGGGAAAGCAGCACACGCTGACTTAAGCACTAAAGTATGGATGCTTTAATTAATCCGGGGTGAATTTAATTGCTTTAGTTAAGTGGAAATCGGGTTAAAAATGATGCAGAGCATGCTGGGGTGTGTTAAAAACATGACATATGAGTTGGATGAATCGATAAATTAAAACTGCACAGATGTTTTAATTAAACCCAGGAAACTTAACAAAGATCACTAGAGACTTTTAAGCCTATGATTAATTCAATTCATTTAGAATACCTGCAGAGATATGGGGATGCCTCCATTTTGGGAGTTATAGAAGTTCTCAATCGATAAGTACTTAAGCTGTTCTACAAAAAGAATGGCATGGTTTTTATAGAAGTGACTGGACACCATTAACTGCACAATTAATATTTACATTCTTCCGAACACTCAGCAAACTTTTGCTTTGGCCCAAATTTATCACAAAGGTCATATTTTGTCTCAGCCTTCAGCGTGAGCCTATCCTTCAAAAAGAAAACACTTGCTGTTCCCTCCTCTACCATTGTACAAAGTATCTATTTCCATTAGATAATTGCTTGGCTTAACAACTGTTACAAAAAAAATCTATTTAAGAAATACAAATGTGTCTTCCCACACTAGCACCAATTTCCAGAAATACAACCATTTTTAAAAAATGATCTCTTAGAGGTTGCTCAGCTGGTACAAGTAAATCTTGCTTGATTATTTAACCCCTATAATATTTTCAGTAACAATAACAATGCAGCCCATAAGGATTAGGAAATCAAAACGAAGCCAATATCAAATACCTCAGAACTATTTTAATGGTGGATTGAGAGGACTGAAGCCCCATTACTGCTTTTGTGAAGATGAGCTCTAGATCTCAATCTCACTAACCATCAACAATGATCTCAGATAAAGATACTGGAGTGCTTCAGGTGGAGGGAAAGAAACCACAGTTCTGTCTCACTGGGAAGTCACAGCTGCACATAAAAAGAATTTCAAGTGGCATAAAACAAACTACAAACTGGAGATGCAGACAAAAGAGGATGTTTGAGTGCACTGACACTTGATAAATCTAGCTAGCTGTGCCAGGAGCCAAATGTCTTGAGGACTTTGTCCTGTCAGTGCATTCTGGATTCAGCTCTTGGTCAGCCCGGTTATTTCTTTCTCCACCACGGCAGAAGCTCTGCCACTGTCAGTGCCTGTGCTAAGAGCAGACTGCAGTTCCCCACAGACTACAGGAGTGTGATTTGCAGCCAGTCCAGATCAGGTTCTCCCTCTCTGCTACATCGTTTAAGAGCAGCACAGTTCAATCTCTATTTCACATGCATCAATGCATTCAAGGAAATGGAAGTTCTCTTGCTTTGGTTCTGATTTACCACAGAGAATGAAACTGATCAGTTTGCCACTTATTTTATGCCTTTGAAAAGGAAGGAAAGAACCCAAAGCAACCAAACCAACCCTTTTTCTGTGAGTAACACAGAATCAGAGCTGTGAAATTCCTGCTTTAGACACAAGCAGCAAAGTCGACACAAGACCACACCGAGAAACAAGTTTTATTTCCTACCAACAGATGGAAACCAACAGATGTTGAAATCAGCTACTGTCATAGACAAGCATGGAGATATTCATTCCTATGTTTTGATAACTTCATCACTAGGAAAACTGTGGAGGAAGGCAAAACTAAACTATTTCAGAGGTTTCAGTTGCTATCTCAGCGGAAAGAGTCAGTGAGGAGTCAAAGAGATGATGCTTCAAGCTCACAAAAAGCAGCACTAAGGACAAACATCAAATACCAGAAATTCCCTTCCAAACCTAAGTGTTGTGATCCATAACAGATAAGCACTAACAGCACGAAATCACTTATGCTTCTAAAAGAAGGAACAAAATATGTGAAATATTTCTTCAAATATTTTTGGTAAATTTTACACCATTCCCAGTGAATGCTGTAAAAACTGTTGCTCCTCTGGTAGTGGCTTAGCTCTGGCTAAACAGCAGTGGAGTTGATGGAGGACTGCACCCAAAAGCTGCAGCGTTCAGGGTGTTTATAATGCAGGCTGGTTTGGTCTCATGTTAGTTACTATTATTTGCCTTGTTAAATTTACCAGAAAAGTTAAATCATAACATGTTTAACTGCACAGTTCCACATTAGCTGCAGATATTTAAACATTTTTCTACATTTGAATTAGAGATTTTTTTGTTTTGTTTGAGAAAGTGAAGGGGGATGACAGTTAACTAAATTTAATCTTACTGAAGTAAGGACTAAAGATAGAAAAATACCTAAATTACAGTTTAAAATCCAGATATAGTGTAGGTGTGAAAAAAGCCATGCATACTGAAATCTGAAGCTATGATTCAGGGCTGTTTCTGATATTCAGGGATGGCAAATGTCTAAGGATGTCTGACAACACCTGTATTTCTAGAATGTGATTTACAATACTACTTAATCATAGTCACTTCAATGACATTTACCATCATCACAAGGACTCCAAGATGATCCCAACACAACTGCCAAGATGAACACTTAGAACTTAATAAAATAAACAAACATCACTACAATCCCAGGGAGACAAAGCAAAGTAAAACCAAAATGTAGACTGCAACACAATTAGATAAGCTAACCAATTAAGTACAAAAACAAATTACAAGGCATACAGCACAGTGAACACAATTCAGCTCAGCAGAGCAGAGTGGGAGCAGAGAAATTCTTGGCCACCAAAGGAAGAATTATGAAGGAGAAAAGCTTTTTGGCTTGCCAGAACTAAGCTGTGCAATGGCTTTTGTCCTGCATGTATTTATATGGATGTCCACTTCCTTGCTGCACTCAGAAACTTTTGGAATATTCTGCTTCTTGGAACTCCATTGAAACAGAAAATATTTGGGCAAATAGATGTGTTTGTGCTGCACATGTATAAGAAGGGAAGAAAGAAGTAACTGATAATACAGCAGTCTTCAAAGGCAGCTGTGAGAGATCAAATGAATGTACCCAGTTTTTATTAAGTATGAAAATATTACATAATTCTGTTGAAGAAAAATCTATTAATAAGATTTCACTGTGTTTCCATGGGCTTTCCACCTTGGACATAAGCAAAGCAAATTTTCTTATAATACTAAGCCAATAAAATTTGGTTCCAGCTCAGCTACAGTGCTTACTGCCTGTGGTTCTCTTTGGTCTCTAAGTTTCTCCAGGTGGGGCAGTGAATGATCACATAAAAATACCCAAATGTTTGCTGAAATCAGAGATTTATAATTCCTTACATGTCCACTTTTCACCTATCACGTTTTGCCCATCACTGGCATCAGTGACTTCTGCCAATTATTTTCTTCTCCCTTCATTACCGAATTCCTCAGTATTCCCCATTTTCTTTTCCTTAATCCTTTCAGCTTTGTCAGAAATTTTCTCCTGCAGAACAAATCTGCCTTCTTAGCTGCACCACTATCCTACAAGCTCTTTGGGAAAAGGAATCATACATAATTTCAAGTTCATAGGCTGCGGCATGAATTCAGAAACATGTGAAAGGACAATGTGATTCACATGCACAAAGTTGCCTCTGTGTTTACTGGTGGTTTAATGAAGAAAAAATACTAAGAAATGGCTACATGAGATGCAACTATTAGATGTATTTAACAGCATTAAATACATTTCTTAAAAAAAAATTCAAGCATTTTTGTTGCCCTGTAGAGGCCCAGCCATAATAAAAAGAATGAAGGATGTGCTTCTAAATAGGAGAATCCCCAATTAAAATGATTCAGGACAAGATCTTTTGCAGATAAATTCTTTATAACCCTAAATTCAATGCTGGAATCAGCAGAAGCCATAGAAACTTTAAGAACAATTTAAAGTTAATATTTTGCATGTTCAAACCTATATTCTTAAATTCTGTTTTCTCAAGTATTCCCAAGCAGCTCCTGGGCTCTACTTCAACTTTGCAAATATTCTCTTCCAAAGAATGCAGAGGGTATGAGCACCAATTCCAGCCTGGTGCAGGAAAGGGAGCAATCTGAGTGCTGCTCATCCTCCTGTTCAACCTACACCGTTCTGGAGGGACAGGTACATATCCCTGAGCAGCAGTGAAACGTTACCCTGTTGAATGCCTTGTGTTGTAACACAGATTTAACAAGGTAGCTGTTGCAGAATTCCAGAGTCCAGACCCTCCAGTCCCCTGTTCCTACTCCTAATCTCCAAGAGGATCCATGTGGATTGATGAGGCAAGCTGCAGACCAGATACGATGGCTCCTCTTGCCTGAGTGCCCCGAGCCCCTTCTGGAGCCATGGCCACTAAACAATCTGAGAGAATTCAGCCTGTGACCCCTGCAGCCCTTGGCTCCTCTTTAAATTGCCAATTAGAAAGAGTTGCAGTGATGGATTTTGTGCTGGCTCTCCTTGTGTACTTGACACTGGATCAAAGCTACTATCTCATTTCATGCAGGCAAGTTAGCAGCTGATAGACAGCAAGGGCTGTCAGTCATTGTCAAAATAGGCTGCATGTCTATTTATTTATTCTGTAATTAATTTTAGGCAGAGTTAATGGCACAAGTCCCTTTTCAGAGTGTAATGCAGTTCTATAATACTAAGAAAAACAAGGGTAGGCAGCCAATCACTGCCCTGTACATAAAAATCACTGGAAGGCAACTGAGGACATGACCAGTTTGCAAGAAATGAAAATAGCCTGCTAATAAAATATGAGACTGGGAAAATGAAAAGAAAATTTATAACAAAGGCATTTTAAGGTACTGAGTCAGAGAGGTGGGAACTGCTGGAGGGGAACACTGCCAAAGACAGCCTTGTCTGTTCAAGTATCAAAATGATACTTCCACCCACTGTGAGAGAAGATTTGAGTGACAAGCCAGGGCTGTGCTGCTGCTGCAGCACGCACAGAAGTTGGCACACATACACACATAAACACACAAAACCCAAAAACAAACCCACCCAGAAAGAGATACAAAGAGAGAAGCTGAACATGCTGAATTCTGTCAACTGCAAGAAAGGATGTGAGATGTGTGTGGGTGACAAGTCAGGAATGCAGCATTTCGAGAGAAAAGCACACTTTTTCTTTTTTCTTCTTCCTTCAACAGTACAGTGTAAGATGATATGTGCTATGATTATGAACATCTAAAATGCTTACCAATAGTTATTTCTTCTTTGATTTACCTTTTTCTCTATCTCATTTCTTCTCAGCCCTACCCTGCATTCTTGCTCTATCAAAGTGGAAAATACCATCATTCTACTTTTCATGAAGGTTCATAGTCTGGATTTTTGTTTTTGACTCATTTTCTTGCCTCACATTCAGGCTTTGATGAAGTTTTTGCAGAACTTTTTCTGCATTGCATCTCTAGGTCAGAATTCTGCCCTGGCTTCCAGTAAATAAAATCTACATTAAATAAACACATTTTTCTTCACATTGATAAATTCAGTCTACTTCAGTCACGTTTATGTGCAACACTGCTTCAATAATCATATTGTTAATTTATTAATCTAACCTTCAGCTGTGTGGCTCTTCTTTCCCAGTCTTGTTTCAGGTCTTTTATTTTATGGAACATGAGCTTCATGCTCTAACTTCCTTTACAGACCCCCTTCACTCCGCACTGCTCACTGCTTGAATTCTGACTTCTACTTTTCTAGGACTTAGGATAGAATGCTTTTGAAAGTCAAATTTTAGAACTGCTTTTTTTTTGAGCTGTTTCCTATGCTCAGTCTCCCTTCTGAAGGCCCCATTTGCCTTCCATTATCCACAAGATCTGCCCCACCACCATCCCTCTATAAAACTGCCTTTACCACAGTGTTCTCCCAAGCTGACAACAGTCACACTGCTGGTGTGTTAATTACACTCACTGCATTATCACCATTTTTGCCTGCATCTTCATATCTGTCAGCTGGTTCCCATTCATTCCCTTTGAACTTGTATTGAGGTGGTACATCCCTGGAGTCGGGTTCTGCTTTGATTTCCTTGCTTTGCATGTAAAGGATTAACCACAATAGGTCACCTTTAACTTACATCATTGCTTAGGACAATATCTTAATAATGCCACAAACCTGGCATTTTCCCTGCAGTGCTGTTCCTCTGCAGCCCTTTGCTCTGCAAACCCGTCTGGTGATGGCATCACCATGTTTGACCCACCCTCCCTCTCTTGTCTGACCCTTAGCCTGTTATTGCAGTTGCAGGGAGGCACTTTAAGAGCTCAGGACCCATTCCCCAGTCTGATTGTGTGACGGGAGGCACAAAGTGCTGCCTCACCTCAGCTCCCATCTCTCCTGTGAGGCCATGGCCATCTGCAGCACAGGCAAAGGAAAAGGGGATTCAGTGTCCCCTCACCTTCTCCTTCAGAGTCCAGGGAGCTTCTGTCTGCTTAAGCTATTTCCAGTCCCTAAAATTTCGAGCCAAGTTATGATGTCAAATAGTGTTTCTCTGACTCTCAGAGAGAGGAAATATACACTCCTATACACTACCAGTGTGTGCTGGACATCATTCTGTCATCATCATCATGCTGTGTGCCATGAGCTCTACAGCAATGAACAGTTACTCTGCAGGATGCACCCCAAAATTTCATGTTGTCCCCATTGCAACCACTCCCAGAATATTGTGTGCCACTGGGAGCATTCTGGACATGGCACAACGAGAGCAGTTTCAAGCAGTGTATTCAATGGATGAAAAAACATTACTTTATGCACTGTTGTCCAAGCAGGAAGCCTCTGAAAATCCTCAGGGCAAGATGAGTCTCAAACAACTGAAATTGGATAACAACTGAAAAAATGCAAGAGATGCTATTTCTAGCAGTTATACCTTACTTACCTAATAATTGACAGCTTTTTACATTTTTTATACAGAGAATAATAGTCCACACATAACAAAGAAAATGGCAATAGTAGGAACTCTTACTGTGGTGCAAACAGCAAACCCATTAGAATAAATTTAAAGAGAGACTACACTTTACAGCTTTGTAACTATTTCAAACTAAATAGGTGTTGCAAAAGAAATAAAAAGAAATTTAAAAAAACCTACCCTTCTTTTTATACTTATTAAAGTGGCGCCGTCCTTTGCCAGTAAGCCAAAAACAAACAGAATGAAAATAAAATAATGAAAAACCCACACAAAGAGAACAGGAAAAGAAATTGCGAATAACATAAATCTGAATAATTCGAGTTCTTAAAATTAGATTAAAAAGTCAACTGATCAAACATAGTACAAATTTCTGGTTTAAAAAAAATCCCAAAGCCTTCATTTCATTTAGATTAAAAAATTAAACATGTTTCTTATTACATTGCATAATCAACTAGAAGTGTCTGCTGAATGGCAACTTCATGGCAGTTGACATAAGCTCCTTGACTCCATTTTTGTCCTTTCACAAATTGGACACCATCTCTTAGCAGGCCATGCTCATCATATCAATGTAGAAACCTGATGTGATGGTGCATTGTTCACCTTCTCAGATTAGCTGAAGATGCTTAGGATGCAAATCCAAGTATTTTAAAATGCAGAATTAAGGGAGGCTCTGCTCCCAGTTGCAAAACAGTATTTGACAGTGTCTTTGGAAGTGGTTTTGTTAAAGGAGCGGAAGAGTTGCTTGCCTTTCAAATATTTTATGGGATGAAATGAAATTATAGCCAAGTCTGAGTCACTTCTAGGAACTCAACTCATTTTAACTGAACCCCATTCCAGGTGGTGAAAGGCAGGACATGGCTAGATTCACCACAGACCTTGAAAATCCAAACTATCATCAGACATAAACAGCAAGAATTCTAAGCAAGAAGGACTTCTTGATATACTTCAGTGGTTATATCACAGAGGTTTCAGAAAAATAGAGATGAATAGAAAATGGTGACAACACACCAAAAAATAAGATAATCACAGTTGAATGTCTGATTCTTTAATTGATCCTTGGCCAGAGCATCACTTTTCACCAATAACTCCTAGACATAATTCTGGACAAGAGGTTACTCACAGTGCAGTTCAGTTCACAGCAAATCTTCCACTGGCTTTAACTGTACACACTTGCTTTATCAGGACACATCTCTGCATGGAATTATCCTTTGATTATCAGATTTTCTTTTTCTTTGTATGCCATATCTTATCCCCATGAGATCAAAATGTATCATTACCTTTTTTGTATGTCAGATGAAATTCTTTAACCTTAATAAGGTTAAACTCCAAAGGGAATCTTGCCTAAGCAAGAATGGAGTAAATCTGCTGATACTGAATACCTGATAATAAGCTATTTCCACAGAATGAGAGTGAGAAATACCCCACACAGTGTTTGGCAGGAGTGTTGGAGAGGGTGAAGTTTGTTCCATTTCAATCAGGGTATGAAAGCGTGTTACAGCCTGTGGGTTGGGCCAAAAGTTCATCTCATTCCAATAACTTCCAATGTCTTTTCTTAAAGCTAATGAATGTGAAGTCAAATCTGTGCTGTCTGTCACAGCTTTCCTTAATTTTTATCTTTTAGAACCATATGAATGGAGGGGTCCCTGTGCACTCGCTGCCTGCAAATGGTTTGCAGAGACTCCCCTGATGTCTCACTGCCTCTGATGGCCACAGGGTCAGCCCTGGAACAGGGTACTTGTGGGATAAAGGATGTGTTTCCTATCTATCAGACCTGGGGTTCACACAAAGGGAAGCTCTCAGACTGCTGTTACTGCATGGACCGAGCTCTAAAAGCCATCTGAGGAGCTTGTTCACACATTTCTCTATCTGAGTCTTGCCTCAAGTTATTTTATGGTGGAGAAATGAGATATTGAAAGGTGCATTGCTAGGGAAACAATAATTGAAAAAAATCAAATTGAACAAAAACATTATCCTTTCATACTTGTGACAGTTCAAATAGAAATTTAACCTTATGGCAGATTAAACATGTGTCCATACATGTAATATGATGTAAAAGATGTAATTCTCTATCTCATTTTACTGCGCTTTACCGTGCATAGAATCCCAATTTTGATTTTTGTGTCCTGAAACTGCTCTCACAGATGAAGAGCATTCAGCCAAGCAGAAAAACCTGTGGCTGTGAGAACAGGCATGAAGCAGGTGAGGCAAAAAGCCCTCACACCCAGTTCTGAGGGTAATGCTGTGCAGCTGCTTCTGCACAGAGACACCAATTCTGTCAACACACCCATGTTCCCATTTTGTGTAGCTTTTCAAGCTTCTTTGTTCTTTAGAAATATCATGATGTCTGACAAGAGAACAGTACAAGAGTTGAAGGAAGCTTCCATGAAACCATTTCTGCTTTTGAGGGGAAAGAGACAACACAGAAAGGACAAAGCAGGAAGCAGAGGGAATGCACTGAGGGGCAGGAGAAGCCTGACAAATACAGTTTGACAAGCACCCTATTGAAAAGCTATTTATCTGTCACGGCCTGAACAAAGTATTTTCTAGCACTAACACAGCATACGGTGCTACACAGAGGTTCAGTAGACAATGCAGGATTGCTCCACAACTCAAAATGCAAATGAGCTGATATAATGGCCATGTATGTGTGAAGGGTGGCAGTGAAGCACACAGTCACTGCATGCATACTTTCACAGGTTAACACCACAGAAATGCACAGAGCTGTCAGTCTGTATTTATAGCTCACATTATCACACCATTTACTTTGTGCAATACAGATATCTCCTCTCCAGATTTACCAGCTGCCTTAATTTCTCAGGTAATCAAACAACTATTTGAAGTGTTCTGTAAAATGAGCAGGGCGAGCCTCAGCTTTACAGCCCTTGGGGTTTCTATTTTTCTCTCTTTTTTTTTTTATTTTGTACTGGGGCACCTTCAAGAGCCAAATGTGGAGACAAACCCCAGAAATTACTCACTCCAGTACAACTACAGCAGCTACTCAAGGAGTATTCCATAGACACACGGATATGCTGCAGCAGTGACAGAGGTGGGGCATGATGAACTCTCCTCACGACTGCACCAGAGGTCTAAGAAGAAGTGAGCAAATTTCTAAAGCCCTTCAAGTTATTTCAAAAAGCTTTCAAACACCAGGCTTTCCCCCTTGGAACACAAACAATCCCCTGGGAAATAACTGTAAGCATGACATTGATAGTGTGCTTAAATCTCACACAAACTAAGAATGAAGCAAACTGTAAAATGTTCTGAGTGTGCTCAGGAGCAGAGGGGAATAAAACCAAGCCACTGAATTTAGACAGCATATCTGCTACTGGCTGGAAAAACTAAAGAGGTCCTCCCTTATGAATCCTTTCCCTAAGACTGCCATCCAGAGCTCTCAGAAAACCTTTCTGCCAATCTGTAGATGTCATTTAGATTTCTACTTAATCCTTGATAGCAATGTATTTTCCAGTTTTAGTTGTTAGAATTTACAATTGATATTACAGAAAATGTTTTATTTTCTGATTATAGTTCTGATAAAATTTTAAGATTTTATCAGGTCCTACCTATTTTTCTACAAAAGGCAAAGTTCTTTGGTCAAAGAGTACTTTTATATGCAAGAAAGATGCTTTGTACTATAAGTAAGGCTCAGGCAAGCCAGAATATGTACTACACTCTATCAATGAAGATAATCAATCTTTTCTTGCAGACCAGTTAATGATTATCAGAAAGCACTGATAATTCATCCATTTTTCCAGAAAATGAGTATTTTCTGCCATTTCTGCCTACTACCTTTGCCACAAAAAAAAAAAGCTGTAGCTATGCAAGCTCATTGGAAATGTGGCAATACTTCCTCTTGATCATATTTAACTTGAGATCTAAGAATAAAAGAAGCAAATTGTTCTATTTGAATGTAGCTCAGACCCAAGCTAGCTAGCAGGCACTGTAGATCACAGACACACGCTGTGGTTATTTGTAAATATAGGGAAAATGATACCTTTAGCACAATCTGCTCCATGAAATCCTGGAAAACAGTGGCAGACACCTGATACACACTCGCCATTCCCATGGCAATGACGTGGGCAGTCTTGCACTGAGTCTGAAATTAAAGCATCACAGGCACATTAATTGGTTGGTTCCTACTTAGGCTACAGAATTTTTTGTTACATTTTTCTCCCTTTTAATTTGTTCTCAATACTTAGAAGCACAAGCCTTGATAATATTAAGGTTCAGGTGAAGCAGAATGCACCAAGTTTCATGACAGCATGAGTATGGGTGGAGATCTCGTGACATGCTGAAGTCACATATGAAGTTCTGGGCTTTATTAGAACCCAAAGTGTTCTAATAGTGCTCAAATCCTAGAGTTCCAAAAATAGGCAGGACCTCTTAAGACCTCTACAGCCATGTTTGAGTTTATATTGTGCAGCAAACACAATGCTTCCTCCTCAGGAAAATCAACGCTCTCCCTTTTGCAATGAGAATTTGTTCTTGCTCACCCACTCCCCCATGGGAAACTGATTATCCCAAGGACTGTGTCTTCTTTTCCTTCTACAGGCATTTAAAGACTCATTAATTAAGCTGACAAAAAACCCTTGCTGAATATGACGAAGAGGAGCTCTTTTTCTCTGGCACATCTACTCAACACTTAAAAAAAATTTAAAAAGTGCTAATGGCTGTGCAAGAGGATGAAGAAGAGTTCTGTAAAAACAGAGGACAAAGTTTAATATCAGAGTGACTGATTGAAATGTTGATGACTTTAATAATATGAGAAGAGTAGAAAAATCAACCTGATAACATTTCAGCTGTGCCAAAATACTTATTTTCCAAAATTTCTGTTATCATTTGGATAAAGCATACACTACTTTGCATAATAACAATCTAAAAATTAAATTCCATTTTTGAAATTAATTCTTAAAATGATTTTAATTTTAAAGCTGTTGGATTTCAGTGGAACATATTTTCAGCAGTGAATTATTGGAACAAAAATCTAACTGGAGATTAGATTTTTCACTATCTCACTCCCTGTTGTTGTGGGACCTGTGGTTCCAAACGAAAGGGTTCTGTCAGCCCCAGGCACCAAACCAAGCTGCTGTACAACACAGAAAAGAAAACTTGGATTTGGAACTAGCAGAACTATAGAGAGTATTTTTATTTGTCAAATCAAACTGCAAAGAAGAAAAGGATTCAAGTAGAACTTTAAATCTAATTTCACAGTTGCAGGACACCAAATACAAAATGTTTAAAGCAAATTTTCAAAGAGATGTCATTAGCTTGGCCTCTTGAAATGATTCATGTAAACAATGAAAAGAAAAATTGAAATGTAATGCTCAAAGATATCAGTTTGTCTAATGAAGAAGCCTGTTTATAGATTTATTCATTATTTTGCTTCATGGCACACAAAAGCATTTTCTATGTATTCAAAATCATGGTAAATTTAGTATTGTCTGGGAGTTAACATAATTTTTGTTATTCTTCCTCCTCTTCCTTACCAGAGAAGTGTTCAGCTGTCTCAGAGCCTTTCATTATGAAGCATCTGATACAAGGTGTGTGTGTAGAACCAGATAAAACACTATATTTTTCTCCAGATTTCATTTCAATTACTATCATTGCTCTATCAAGTAGCCTGCCTGGCTATTACACCTTTGATGCTCTTGAAAGCTATAGCCTTGACCAGGCAACTCTTTAAAGGGCAGCTTATAATATCCTAAGGTTTTCTAAGCACAACAGGGACAAAACAAGACAGAATCACAAATGTTCTTGTTTTCAGAGAAGTGGAAAAAGCCTTCTATGGGGAAATATGCAGAAAAAAAATTTATATATTTATTTATTTTTAAACATTCATAGAAAAGTGTTTTTTCATCTTAATTCAGGGTAACAGAAGCAATTATGCTTGTTCTTAATGAAAGTATTGATTACTTGCCTACACCCTGTGGGACTTAGGTCAACAAACTGAATGTTATACTAATGTAAAAGGAAAAAAAAAAAACCCAAGCTGCATATTATTAATAAGGCAAGACTAGAAAATACCTCTGACTATTTTTCATCAAATCTGAAACCTCATTTTTACTTCTAACAGTCTCCCTAAACTAAGAGGAATTACAGATTTATACAACACAGTGATGTTTAAGACTTCACTAGCCAGGACAGAATATCACACACGATACCTCAGGATTTGTTATACCACTGTGAAAAGATAGTCAGCAAAGTTCATTAAGAGCTTCAAAGGTCAACAAATCTAATAAAGCTTGGAGAATTTAGACTCAGTTTGATTTTCAACTGAATGTAATCCTATTCTAACAAAACTGCAGCTGGATGTTCTTCCACCACGTTGAGGAGATGATGCACTATTAGGTGAGTTATAAGCTGTAAAACAACATACAGCTAATTAACTGGCTCAATTAATCTCTAGGGTGGCTGCAAACAATAATCTCCTTTGCAGGTATCTGTTTCTTGAGCTGTCTTTCCACTAAGATTAAAGAGCTCTCCCGTTGGGTACTATTCCACCTGAGTGTAAAGAAGCTTCTTCAGAGAAGCAAATAAAAAGTATCAAAATGACAAAGATAAGGGAGAGGAATATCAGCTGGGGAATGCTTCAAACCACACTGAACTTCTCTGAGCCTTGTTTTCCAAAACTAAACTCGAGATCGATGGGAATGCTAAAATATTAAGAGAGAAATGAGTGAATTAAAGTCAGCACACTCCATTACTGACTCTCTGCCACAGTAGTGTTGAGGAGCAAAAATATCACAGAATCACAGAATGTGTAGGTTGGAAGAGACCTTCAAGATCATCGAGTCCAACCCAGCCCTAACACCTCAACTAGATCATGGTATTGAGTGCCACATAAAATGCACGGCATAAAGACAAACAGGCCAAATGCTGAGGACTGCAGGAGAATATTACAACTTCAGGTAAGGGAGGATAAAAGCAGAAAGGAAAAATGCCCAGTTGGTGGAAATACCTACCCAAAATGACTGTGCTGAAGGAGACCACCTCCTTGTCCTTGCCATCGTTGTAGAAGGCCAGGTGCCACAAACCCACATCCAGGAACTGCACAAACACAGCCTCGTTCTGAACCAGGGTCTGGATGCTCCGGCGCTCCCGGGGGGACTCCACCACACTCCACTTCTCTTTGCCATCCAAACGTTCCATGAAGTCATACTGCAGGGAGGAAAAAAAACAAAACCAAGGGAAAAAAAAAAAAAAGGAAAAAAGAGAATACAAACAAACAAAACCCCAAACAAACAGACCTGAATACAGAATGTTTCAGCTCAAAATCTGACCCTATTTTCTCCTCGACCCTTGTTATATTTCTGGAAGAAATGTGAAACTAACATTTACTAGCTGACCATGGAACATAAAGAGATTCTGTGGCTTTTTTTCTTTCTTAAGCAATGACCTAGAACTATGCATCTTTCCTCTACATATGTGATCATAAAATGTACAAATCGACAGGATGGTTTTTGAGAAACAATTTGAAATCTCTTATTTGACACATTAATTTTAGGTTCCTACACAGCTTTCAGAGACCCAGGAGACCCATACCCTTTTCTAAGCATCACCTGCAATAAATAAAAAAGGAAAAAAGAGAATACAAACGAGGTGTAACTCCAGACATATTGAATGGAAGCCCCCAGAATGTGAAACAGGAATAGCACAGACAGGAAATGTGTTTGTCTAATGTAACTCATCATCAGATAAAAATACACTGCAAAAGTTTTACATCACAGAGTAAAAGTTGCTTACCTGAGGTTGTATGAGGAACAATCAGGGCAAATGTGATACAAAAACCAGAGGGAGCATGAAAAGGAATAACACAAATAAGGGAATTGAACTTATATTAAGGAAAACAGAGAATTTCTGTTTGGATGGCTTCCAGATAAGGTAGAACATTGCATTAATCTTTGGAAAAGGGATCAAACAGAGCAAGTGATTATTTAGAGCATAAGAGCGATGGCACCATTAATGGCATGAAACTAAAAAAAGAAAGAAAGAAATTTAAGATGAATGTCAGATAAGCTTCCCATCTATTAAGCTCAGTAAATAGCCTCCCAATGGAGATGCCACAATTAAACAGGACTGGAAGAAATATTGGTTAGTCTACAACAGGGAATAACTCTGCATAACAAAGCAGCTGAGCAAGCTGTCCTAATAGACTTTTTTTCTGTCTTTAATGTCTGTGATTCTGGAGCTCTCAAGCTCAACTGAGTAGATCTCATAGCCCCTGTCTAAGGGAAGCCCTTAAGAAACACCAAAAACAATCTATCTAATCTTTTGATAGCTGTATAACAAGTCCCCTATGAAAACACATCTTGTTTTAGACACATTTATCTGTGTAGGAGTAGATAGAGATAGATAGACATGTCTAAAGAAAGATGTATGTGTTCAATAAAATACAGTAATAGTATGTGCTTGCTTGCCAGTAGCTTCATTACATTTCCCTCCGTTATCTCTAACACTTCCAGGCTGTGCCCACAACAGCCATGAGAAAACATCCACCTTCCCTTGCTTCCAGTTTGAACAGAAAACTGTAACCTTTCCTCCTAAACAGAATAAACATCCAGAGAAGGTTGTCCTGCACACTGTATTCCACTCATTAACTGTGAGCCCTAATAAATTATTCACAATATGTGATAGAATAATGAAGATTCTCCCTTCTAGTGGAAGAGACAGACAAATTTTACACTCTAGTGCCACTACATCTCTCCAAAACTGGGGTATAAAACTTCACCTTTCTAGCTGAAACCTCTTATGTACTAGCATTATAGAGCCCTGGTATGCTCAGCCTCACAACAAAGGGAAATGTCTGGAAGAACTATTGTCTTCCCAGTAAACATGTGGAACTGACACTGACCTGCAGCCTTTCCACAAAGGAAATCCATGGCAGGGAGGAATTTGAGCCCCAACCTACTAATATTGAGAGCTATCTTCACAGTTAGTGCATTGTCCACTCTGTCTATTATTCCATGCTTTGAAATGAGGGACAAAGTAAGAGAAGTGGAATAAAAAGTTTCACTCAATATCAGATTGCCCTCCACTTGAGCCTTTTTCCACATATGATTCTTACAGGGAAAGGTAAATCAGATAAATTAGCAAAATTCAGGCAAAGCATGCCAAAGATGTAGAGGATTCTGGCATGCCAGTAACTTTCAGCATATGTGAGGTGCCAAACACACATACGATCTATCTCTGAAATAAATGGCATTTGGAAAGATTGCTAAAGCCCATTGTCTAACAGTCAGAGGTTAAGGACAGACTCATCACCTCCTTGGGAAATGTTATTACTTGGGCAACATCTTGGGAAAAAGAAATTGTGCTCTTCAGAGCAATTGTTCACAAAGGGTCAACTGAGGAAGCAGCAATAAAAGCTGACATTTCTCACTGGCAACATGCTGTTCGTCTCTGCTTGTGCTGGCAGGTTCCTCTGCCTCCCTCTGTTTGATGCTGATTCTACCTCATATAGTGGAGAAGGCTCAGCAGTTGGCCAGATCGAAGGGGAAGAGTTTTCAGCCTGAAACTGCTTGAAGCAGTTTTAGCAGCAGAATCTCTTTTCACGATGATGGTGTGTGACCCAGTGAGAGCAGGTCCCTCGGCACAACGATTTTAGCTTTAGTACAGTTAAGACTGCTGTCGCCCCTCTTTAATCGAACTATGGCAAATAATTTCATGTCCAGGCAAAAGTAAAATGACCAAATCTGGACAGCTCTGAATGTTGAAGTATTGGTGCAAAGTGATACAGAAAACACTAATATATTTTTATCCCTCTTTGGATTTCTCAGGACTGACGGAAAAAAGAAAGATGGAAGTTAATGCATCTGCTGCTGGTTCCCTGGGCATATTAATCTTAATATGCCAGTAAGGACTAGGTGTATGTGCCCCAAAATTGAAAATCCTTGACTGAAGGGTCACCAAGATGACACTATGAACTCATAAGCAGATAAGATTTCTTCACATGCTTGGCTGAATCATCATTTTGCTTTTCATGGCCCAGTTGATTTTCTGATTTACCACCCTTGCATGATTAATTACTTCTACATAATGTTGTGCTGAAGATATCACTCTTGCTTTAAAGCTACTTATTGGCATATATGAATAGATTAGAAGACCCATCTAGGAAAAGAAGGCAAGTAATTTCATGATCATTAAAAAGCAACTGTGGAATTCTTAATGTAACACACACACAACTGCTAAGGAAGAGGCCACTAAATCACATGAATTAGGGAACGGACATGTCAAACCAAATTACATCTCTGAAGTAATTTGGAAATTTCACTGACTTTTGGCTTTTCTGTTTTCTCTTTTTATGATCCTTCATATTTCATGGCTGCATACCGAAAATCACATAAAAATGGCTAAAACAGCTCAGGAACAACATGCAGCAGAAATCCCAAATGACTACATCATCAGAGTTCAATTTTACAGCAGGGAGTACTTACTATGATTAAAGCTCAATATAAGCAAGTGACTTGCCAGCCTACATTGCTAAACAAATTCCATATTCACTCTCTCGGTGAGTTTGTTTATTTTTACTACCCAGCACACCGAAATCCTACTGCTTACTTTTATTTACAAACCTAAAAATCTCATGCTAAGTTATTTCTGGGCAATTTGTTTTTATAATTTCCCCATTCAGGGCTTTCTACCCTCTGATGCATTTTATTCATAGGCTAATAAAGACTTTATTTTTCCTGTAACCATGGGGGAGTCAGCAAAACAGTTTGGGAACTTTACACCTATGGTTGTGGCTCCACCACTGCCCAGACCCCTCGAGCTCAGTCACACTCAGGGGAAGGGAACCACTCGTGACCACTGTGAAGCAGAGAGAGGACTCAGGACTGGAAATGGAGACAGCCACCATAATCGTCAGGGGTTTTCTTAGATTTGAAACAATTTGCATGCCTCCACAAGATGCCTAGGAGTTTTTGAGATTAGGACTTGAAAAGAAAGATCTCTGAGAGCTCTTATCTCAGTAAGGGATGCATATTCAACAGGAGAAGGGGAGCATGCTTGGCATGGTGAGGAGCATTCTCCTTTATGCCAAAGCCCTGTAGGATCTAAGCAGCCAGGAAAACATATGGCAGGGAAACTTGTTTGCAAAGCGCTCTAAAATTAGTTCTTCATAAAATCCAGTTGGTAATTATTCATTAAAGTACAGCCATGAAACATCTGACACCCATGATGGCAGCCAACCAACCGGTTTGTTCCCACATTTGGATGTGTCACAAGCCAACCTGCTCAGGCCATCAGGCAACTCTGAGGTGCTCAGAGCACCTAAAGTGTTTGAGGACCGGCTAAAAACCAAGGGAACACTGATGATCTCTTGCTCTTCAAGTTTTTTTTCCAAATAAAGCCGTTTCCTGTTCTGAATGAAGGCAGTTTTCATTTTGACATGAAAAATCAATCCCACATTTGGATGTGTCACAAGCCAACCTGCTCAGGCCATGAGGCAACTCTGAGGTGCTCAGAGCACCTAAAAGGATTTGAGGACCTGTTAAAAACCAAGGGAACACTGATGCTCTCTTGCTCTTCAAGTTTTTTGTCCAAATAAAGCCGTTTCCTGTTCGGAATGAAGGCAGTTTTCATTTTGACATGAAAAATTTATAAGTATAAACCACGCTGCTGGAAATGAAAACAATCCAGCTCCACACACTGCCTTCTCCAGACATTCCAGGGAAGTTCCTCTCAGGTTCCCTCATTTCATGCATCATTTGGGATGTGCTACCAGCATGTAGCAACACCATAATTGCTGTAAGCTCTGCAGAGTCACTTCATGCATTATTTGACATTTACAGTTTGTTTTCTATACATTATCAATTCTATTAATATGACTCTCTTCTGGTAAATTCCTATTGACCATTCAAGCCTGCAGTGTGCATTTTGTTATTTCTGCACAGCACTACCCAGGTTGGAGGGATTTTGCCCAAAAGCACTGCATTCCTGTTGGTACTCTGCTTGCCACTCAAAACTGCCTTTCTGCCTCTCCTCCAGAGCTCCACTCCCCATGCCCATGGCACACAGGCTGCATCCAGACAACATCACAGCTACATCAGCTTGACTGACTAAACCAGGCATTTGGAATATTTGCTAAACAGTAATACTGAGAAGGTTAAATCTCAGCAGGGCTCTCAGACAGGAACTGCATCTTGTTGTCTCAGGTTAATCATGTACCTAATTTGCTGATTATTGACTTGTTCCCACAAAGGATTTTACTCAGCTTGACATATGAGAACTGATCAGTGATGAACTGTCAAGCTGTTCACTGCTTTAGAGCTCATGTCCCTAACCTACAGAAACAAGGATTTTAAATTTCAATTTTAAAATATCGTCTGGTGTCAACTTCAGACTGTTTTCATTCATACAGAAGTATTGTGCTCCTTTCTGTCAGAACAAGGCTTCCTTTCACTAACTCAGGTCTGTAACAGCTTGCCTTTCTTACTCTAAAATAATTTCTCTTGGTAGCAGCTTGACTGCATTTTGATTGCTGGGCAAAAATGCCATGGAATCCCCAGCTGTAGCACCCTGCTAACAAGCACCAGGACCCTGCCTGAATGTGGGAAGGTTTGTGCTGGTTTATATTGCAGATTCAGACCAGATCTACACTAGTTTATATACAGCGGATTTCATTAACCCCATTTATGAAGAGGTTTAGAACTGCTTCCTCTGAAGACTGGAAAAAAGATCCCCTGAGGAGGAATCCAGCTCAAGAGGAAACACAGATGATGTTTCTCATTATTTAATTTAACAGAAAGGTCACAAAATTTCTATTCTATCCATGTGAAGTGGAGTGAAAGAAAAAAAACTCTGCCTGATCTCAGCCTTCTCAGATGAGAACATCATAATGAAACCTAGAACAAACACATCTGATCATACTGCAATATAAAGTTCATCCTGAATTAAAAAAAAATATTTTGTACTACGAGCTACTTCCAATTGGATTTCTTGTAAAAGATACAGGCATACCTCCCTCATGTCTTAGTCAAAAAATTAAAATTAACCTGTATTTATAGCAAACTTTGATGATTGCTTTGGAGCTTTGGTTGCCCTAAGTAATTTTCATTTAATGATTTATACTTTTATTTGTTTTCCTCAAGTAAATTGCCATTTTATTCATGATAGGATAGGGAAAGTGAGCATTGAAATTCTGAATTAACTGAGACATGTGCAATGAATTATGCCATTACCTCACTGGAACAGCTGAAGATCCACAGACATAATTTCACCCTCAAGACAGCATATTGAATGAAGCCTTACAGCCAAAATCAAAACATTCTTAAGAAAGGCTCCCACCCTGGAACATATTCTCTGAAGATATATGTTTTGTGTTGCCGGGATGGCTGGAAATGACTGAAAATCACTCACCAGCCCTCTGCAATTTCTCATTTTTTTTTAGTCTTTGTCTCAAAATTCAGAACACCATATGCCAACATGGAAAACTGACCACATGTCCTGCCCTCCTTGGGCTGTGCACTGCTGATCCTCATTTCTTACCAAAAACACCCATTCAGTAACTCACAGAACATTGGAAAACAGCTTACTACAGGAGCTGGATGAATTTTGCACAGCCAAAGCTCCTTCTGCACAAGTTCTTAGAAGCAGAGGTAATAAACCCACGTCAACCTCCCCACTCTTTTACTCCCAAGTCAAATCAAAGATTTTGGTCCTCAACTCATCATTTTTGTCTCACACATAACTAGATAGTTTTATCCCAATTCATGCCAAGATTATATCAGAGATTTAAAACCTTTTTTGAATGGCAAGGACATAATTACTTCTTTTATAAATGTATTGTTGAAGTACGTGACAACTTAAAAATGTTAAAATGAGGATGGTTCAGTCAAATATCACAAATGAAAGAATTCAGGAAAGGATGAAGGAAATCCCTAAACTTGAATTCTGTAAACTCCAATACAAACCTAACAAGGATGACCTAGATTTTGCATTCTGACATTCAAAGCCAACAAACACATTGATAAAGTACCTGGGCATGTGATGGTGGGAGTCCTCTTCTTATATAAACACCAAAAAGAGCATCCTTCCCTAAGGATATGTTGAACTTCAGGAACTGTGGCTGGCTGATATGGATCTGAGACCTCCAAAAAACTCCGGGGGGCACCTCCTGGGTGACCCTGTGGCCAACTTCTGTTTCTCCACTATCTATGCTGCTATTCCTAGTAACCCATGGTCCTACAAGACAAAAGCAAATATAAATCAAATGAGATAACTGGTTTTAAAACAGGTAGTTTTATTAATTCAAGATGAGCATCTGTGGCAGTGACACTTCTTAACTGTAACTTTCGTATTCTGATGCAATCTGCCTGCTGTTTTATTCAGGATGTAAGAATTTGGCCCTTATATTTGAAGCAAGAACTCTGCAAACCCTTTTTTCTGGGGAGCATCAGCAATCTTCTCATCCCTCAAACCCTTTAATTCTGTGATTGCTCCTCACTGATCAAACAGCAATAGCAGAGAGTCAATTAAGCACATGTGAATCTCCCTGTGCTCTTTTCAGCTGCATCTGGTACACAACCAGGGCATAAAAAATTCCCAGAAAGGTGAGATGAAGGGTAACTTCAATCTAAATGAACTGATTACAAATTTTTATTACCACTGTTTTCTTCACTAAAGTAGTCCAATAGACTTTAGGTCACAGACAAGAGAGTTGACAGAAGAAATGAAATGCACACAAAAGGGTTTAGAGGACAATTTCTGTACTCTAACGTGCATCTTCTCCTTGAAACAGAGTTAGCACGACTCAGTGCAGCACCCTTGAAGTTCTCTCTGCTTGAAGCAGGGTCTATCTACAAGTCTTTTCCCCTTGTGCTGTGGTTAGTTAAAATCCATCATTTGTTGGTTTTTCAGCATGCATTATTGAAGACAAGATACAAGACCTTTCTGGTTGAGTGCTCTGGCTTTCAGCCCATGAAATAGTCAACTCTTAAAATACGGTGCAAATCCCTTCTGTTCTCAGGTTCTGAGGCTACACATATTTTAAACATGGAGTGCAGAACACAGAGTTTGCAGTGTTTTTAAGCTACAATATGCAGCAACGTTTGATTCTGTATTCCCAAACAACATGGTGAGAAATCCATTTAAAAATTCTTAAACAGACACTATAATAAACCAGAAACCCACAGAAAGTATCTGTTAACAATCACAGAAATTTAAAGGTATAACTAATACCACTATTACCACAGACTGGATGGTAGTAATACCTCTGATACAACCGGAGAGCATTTGTAAAAAGCTCAGTGTTTACTTCATGGGGGTTTTTCTGCTGCGGTGGAATGTTATTTTCAGTAAATGGCAAGTTACTGTATGAATGTAATGGGATGGCACAGAACAACATATAATTCCAGCAGGTAAGTACATAACAGCTTTTCTGTCTTGACTATCTTTAATTGAGAGAGCTGCAAAAGCACGGTTTCAATTATAGATTCTAAATTATCTGTGTTAGCAGCACTTACACTTGTACATAATGAAACAGATACTATGTTGGCAGTGTTTTGAAATGGTAAAAGAATGCTCTGAATACCAACTGCTGTACAGTTTTTGGCAACTTGTTTGTTTTTTCATTTTCCATGTTAATGGGTCTACAATAACATCACAGCACTAACAAAGAAAGAGAAAGCAGAAGAAGCTGCAACCAGAGGATGCAAAGAAAGGAAAAATGGCTGAGAGTGTCAAGCAATGTGCCCTTAGAGCCACCAGAAGCACAGAGAGCAACCAGATCCAAACACGTTCTGCTTCATGGAAACTGCAGGATTTCTGTTCTAATGGATCACTGCAGCAGAGGATATCTCAAGGTTCCTATCTCAATGAAGGCAGGCACCTCCTCACTAGAATTTAAATTAGTTCTTACCCACCCATGTGGAGAGGAAAATCAGGGGCAGAGAACACACCAAATATCACCTATAGCATGTTATGCTGGAATCACTGGCAGAGCTGGGAAGTCAGCAAAAGACTGCAGGCACCTTCACCTCCTTTGAGAACATTACATCTACTTCACAATTCCAACATATGGTAATAAATGATGAATATCTTTTCAATATTCTTAAAAAGCATGCTGTAAATACTTTCTTTGGAAGCAGACTGAGCATTTTTTAATGAACATCAATTGTATCTAACCTGCAAAAGGCTCCTTGATACATTCTAAAGAACATTGTTCTTCAGGAGCAAGATATCCACAGCCAACCAGTCAAAGAAAAAGCTATTTCCAGGAATTATTATTATTATCCAGTGCAGCAAATGTATGGAGCATGTGAATGGTAAGGCCACAACAGTCTCTGCTGGCAGTTACAGTTTCACTGGCTATTAAAGCAACTCCAAAACTGTCAATGGCTTTTGCTAATTATGCATATATTCTCTAGAATTCTAACTTTGTCAATAAATTTAATTCTAATGGAGGATCGAGTTTTAGTATTCCTGGATAAATTAAGCCTCAGCTTCCTTTGGATATTCAAAATTCCGCTTTGTATTTCTTTCTGGGAAAGGGCATTTTTCAGGACTCAAGGATCCTCAAATACATCAAATAAGCTGAAATGACAAAATTTCAGCCATCAGGAGAACCAGAGTTACATTCATACTACTTCAGCATGCAAAGGTATATATTGGATGTCAGACTTTCCCCCCCTTCAAAAATACTAGAAGAAGACCTTTCCTTTGTATTTCTCATCAAAATGTTGAAGTTATCATGGTGAAATAAAAATTGGTGAAAACTGCAGATAAGACAACTAAATTTGTAGTTACTACTGAGCCTAGAGACATGATTCAGCTTCCCAACACTGACATGATTCTGTTCAGTTTGATATTATCCTTGGAAGCATCTCCCCACAGACAAACTTTTATTGTGCTCTGCAGCACCAATGACCTGGTTTCTGGTTCTCCAAAGCACCCCTCCTGGAACATCTTAGGAAAATCTCCCTGGGAAGGAAATTGTGACAAGAGTTCACCACAGCAGAGGATTTTAAGAGCAGGTTAGATGATCAACCCTCACAAGTGATTGAGATATATTTAACCTGCAGCACAGAATGGGGCAGATGGGTGACCCTTTTCAGCCTGTATTTCTGTAGTGCAGCATGCTCCATACCCAGCCTGTGCCACATCTGCAAGGAACAGCTGCTGCCTCACCTCTGGCATGCTGCAAGGATCCTTTCTTTTTGCTTTTAAGAATTTAATTCATGACATCCTGTTTTTTACAGAGCTACATTAGAATGCTGTAATCACAAAATTTAGAAATGCTTGAAGTTATACAAAAAACTAGGTTTCATATTTGCAAGCTTAGCTAACAACTTAAAAAGTTTTAAGTCCAACAAGATACCAACACACTCTAAAGATTCTGCATTACTGAATCATGCTCTCATAAACTCCTCTTGAGTTACCCTTGCTTGTGTGAGACACAAAACCAGTGACAGCATCTTGGTTCTGCTCCTTGCTCTGATACTGCCAGTGCACCTGGGTTGGTCATGATCCTGCTGGTCTCAGAGGCCTTCTTGTAAAACAGAATTATTAACAATGACAGAATTATTAACAATTCTCACCTTGAAGATGAGGAAGGCAGAGCATTAAATATAAATATTACAGGAGGTGTCTCAGCACTGGCCTCTTCATGTTCCTTCCTCCCCAGGACAGAAATACAGAGAGGAAGTGCAAAGTAGATATGAGCACTGAATCTGCCTTAGTTAATAGGCTAAAGTATTTTGCTTTTTTTTTAACCTGAAAAGCAGACCATCATCCTAGCTTTGGTATTTGCACTGCCTTTTTCTGCACTAACAGCTTCACTGCAAACCCTGTCACTAGAGACTCAAGCTTTTTTTATAGCTCCCTTCAGTCCTCACCTCCTAATGCAGAGAATGTCTCTTGCCACCTGACTCACTCCCCTCCAGCTATTTTTAGAAGCTTTTCTGTTGGATGGACCACTGCAGATCACATTCAAAGAGCATCAACTGCATTTAAGTGAAGTTACAGATGTGACAAACTGACAAATCTGTGAAGAAAGACTAACCCAAACTACTCATACTGCTGTGAACAAATGAATCCCAAGATCATTCTCTCTGTTGTGGGTGACTGTTGGAAAGTTCCATGTTTATCCCATAACCCCATAGATACTTGATTTTTTTTTTCCCCTGTCATTTTCTCTCTATAAACATCTACAAAAGAGTTTTAAAAGCATACTTCTTCATCTTACCCAGGGGAGCCATTTCAATCACTCAGTCAAACATATATTCATCAACTAAATAACACTTATTCATTTAAACTGCTGTTTTATTTACCCAGCTGAATTACTATTTTGGCATATACATTTGAAAAGACTGTTTTAGCATTCAAGTGTATTTGCCTTTGAAGCTATCAGACAGGCAATCCATGACAACAGCAATGCAAACTCCCCCTGCTAAGTTGTCAGCAGGTCTCATCTGTGAGCTGGAGGTCACATTCAAGGTGGCAGTGGATGGGACATGCCCAGTCAGCCTTTAATTTAACTGATGTCAAGCAGTGTCAGCTATGGAGGCAGAGCTGTATTTACACTGAAACCAGATATACTTGATTATTTATAACTACAGTATCCTACACTGTAGCTAAAATTAAAAATAAAAATGAAATCTGGCTACCAGCAGTGTCACACTACAGACATCACATTTAAACAGCAATTAACTCCAGTCCTGTGACTGTGTGCCTCTATCATGGGGATGCAAATTGCATCTTGATAGCACTCTTGAAAAATATCTAGCAGAATAACCATTCCAATGGATCAGAAATTAACTACCAAGATAATGTGGAAAACCTCAAATTAAATACAAGGAATAAATACCACCAGGGCTGGTTAAATTCTCCTTACCTTCTTTTCCTGTAATTCTATATTTCTTATAAATCACTGCTACAGACACAGCTTACCTTATCTTTTTATCTAGCTTATTTTTCTGTTGTTCTTTTTTATATAGCCAGGGATTTTCACAGATGACTTGGAATTCTGAAGAAATTTATGGTACAGCTGTGTAAAGGGAGCCATTCAATACAAAAATAGACTCCTCTGACTTTTTGCCAAAAAAGACCATGTGAGAATTACTATGGTTCTCCACAATAGTTTAACTTTTTTTCCTTAGGTAAATTTGCTACTTATATGACCAGACATGTCTTATTGTTCCGGAAAGGCAAATAAAATAAAGTAGAAAATGTATTTTCTATACAAATCTCTTCAGTGGAAAAAATCAGTGCTATGCACTGTTACCATACTGACAACTCCCTATATGAACTTGCACTTCAAATTATCTACTATCACCTAAGTGCCCTAGGACTCAGGTGAGAACAGATTATTTCTGGAATGTGTGCAATAGATTGACTGCTACTGCAAAACAAATTCCCTCAGCTGCAATGAGCTAAAAAAGCCAGGCAATGAGAGTTTGTCTGGAGGAGCTGCTGGGGCACATTTGAACTTCAGCTCTGCTGCAGGTGCTGAGCTCTGTTTTGGGAAGGAAGGAAAGAAGCTGCTGAGGGTATGAGCTTTCAGAAGTCCAGGAAAACAGCTTCTGGTACAAAACCAAAACCTCAGGTTGTCTGGTCAGCATCCTAAATTTCTATTGTGGCAAGAGGAAAAGAAAATCTTCAAAGGAAGTGACCACATAAGACCCCAGCTCTGGCTGAGCTGCACAATCAATGGGGCAGTGAAATGATGCAGTTTGCTTTTAGTAAAATCTGACACACCTAAAAATTTAGGCACATCTTCACATTCATGTGAGCATGGCTTCACAGGAGTCATTGCTTTCAGAATCAAAAGCAGATTATAACTGAAATAAAATTAAGATCTGTTGGTTCAGTGCATTTCACAAAGAGCAAATACATACTAGTAGGTATTTCTAAATCAGGATGACAGTCATCTCTGATGGCATATACCAAACTTCATCACCTAACTCTGAACAGAGCAACTCATGCTATCACCATTAACACACCCACAAATCTAAAACTCCTCTTCTGCTGGATTTAGCCAACTCCTTTGCATTTCTGAGACAGCCCTTGAGTCTGGTGTATATTCAGAAGACCACATCTGCAAGCCTTCATAGCCTCCATCTTAATAGTTCTGCTTGCTAACATGTTAATTAAGATCTACATTACATTAGCCACATAACCACTTAATAAGATTAATCCACCTGGAAAACGATGGCTTGTCTTGATTAAACTGAACGAAGGTAACAGGAGTGACATTTAAAACACATTGACTGTTATTCCATTTTGATTGTCTGTTTCAAAGTGCCTGACAGGAAACAGTAGAAACCGAGAGATTCATGTTGTTTACATTGTTAATGAGGGATGAGTTTATCTTTTACAAGACGACAAAGAGTTCCCTGCAGTGCAGGGTGGGTTTCAGCAGCAGCACAGCCGGGGGTAGCTCTGGTGCCTCAGGCAGTGAGTCAGGAGCTGCCCTGTTTGCATCTGAACCGCAGCCCATCCCTCTGCCAGGATGGCAGATCCTCCAGTTCCAGAACTTGGTTACTCCTTTAGCATTGCCCCTGTGCTGCGTTGCTAACAAAATATCCTAACTATTAGGAGACAATTTGTGCACACCAAAATGTGACTCCCAGCTGCAGCATCTGGCAGAGCTCTCGACATCATTTGGAGAGAGCTGGAGACAACCTGTACAGCTCCACAGTGACTGCTGAGCTCAGCTTTCCACATCCATCCAAGGAAAATTTCTGCTACATCAGTAGAAATCTGCTTTTCCTCTCTCTCATCTCAAGCGAGATGGTGCCAAATTTAACAGCTAATTAAAACTTTCTTCGTTTCATTATTGACATTATATTTGCAACTTTGATTTTGGTATCTGGAAACAAGTATTTTTCATGACACTTCAGTACTTTAATATTTAATAACTATAATATTTTTGAAAAAGTCTTTCTGAAATCCACACTGTGGTAGACTTTGTGAAAGACCTCAAACTGAGCATGAACTTGGATCAGGTTGGTTCATCCAAAGAGAAGCAAACCCTGGACTATGTAAGCATCAAAACACAAATTCATATCAACTTTTTCCAAATAGCCAGTATATTTGTTGTACCTAAAGTGATCTTTCCACAACTGCCCACAATTACTTTTGGTGCCTTTTAAAATGCGAGGTTCTAGAATCAGAGATCACAATCTCTTCCTGTGTTTTTCAGCTTTTTAGAACATTACTATAGCAAACAATCAAGAAAAAAACCCACTAAGTCAATTTTGAACTACAAGAAAATTTCCTAAATTTGTGAGCATATCAAAGACAATGTGTCTTAAACAAAAAAACCACCCTGACACCAAAGCATTTTTATATGGGTTTTCAGCTAGGGTTAGTTTGGATTTTTCCACATAAATTGTAGGTTATCTTAGGTGTCCTCTGAAATGATTAAAGTTGAATTTATGGTATATTCTGTCAATTAGAAAGGAAACAGCACACAGTCACAGATTTTATGGAAATGTGTGTTTAGCCCACCACATAATTTTAAATGTAGAAAACTTTTGGCATAGATTAACAGAATTTAGGCACAGAAAAACCCCATAAGGTCATCTATTTCACTTCTTTTTCAACAAGCAATTATTCCCAAACATGCCTCTTTTCCCCCCACTTTCCCCCTTAATTTAGATTTATTACACTCAAATTCTAACATTATCCTTATGCAACAGAAGACATACATAAGAGATAAATGGGCTTCTTTCTCAGAAAGCCTTTTAAATGTCATTACAATCTATCTCATCCCAGTAGAAATTCCAAGGCAGTATCAATTTTTGGGGTTTTGTGCACTATGAAGGGATACAGCCTTATAATCTGTATTAAGAAAGGAAATTTTGTTTCTTAATTTAAATCCCTAGTTGAACACAACTTTCACAGCATGGTGGACTTCACCTGCAGCTTTAAAGCAGCACTGAGAATTTTTCTGCCCATTGCACTCGCCTCCTCCTTTCAGACATACCCACTATTAGAGAGATGTAGTGTGTAATTACAAAAAACCTGAAACTGTGTTATCTTAATAGTGAATTTTGTTTTCATTCAGATAGGAAAATGCAGTAATAAAGTAATTTACATGCCTGCTAAATTGCAGTTTTATTATTTCCTACCAGAATTTAGTCCCTTAATAAGGAACAGGCAGATCAAATTGAATACCTGATTCTTTTTTTTTTTTTTCTCTCCTTTCAAATTGCTCTACTTTAAAATGCTTTGCTTGCTGAGTAGGCACAGCTTGTGTTTAAGTGGCCCTTCTCAGACTAGGGGTTAAAGGTTTCTTTGGGAGACCCATGTTTTGAAAAGAATGGCTTCATCCTGAGTTATGTCAATTATAGAAAGGTCACTCTCCACAGCCAGAGCCCTGAAATGGTTGTTGTGTTAAAAGCTGTCAGAGGCTTTCCTAAAAGCTGCTGGGATAGCAATATTAACTTAGACACAATAAAAAGAAAGGAGAGGTAGAAAAAACTTTTCACCCTTCCCAGCTCTAAGAATTTGTCTTTTCGATATTTCTTGCGTTCATCCAAACCTGTCATTCATTTTATTCCACTGTGGAAGATTACTTGCCTAAATATTGTTCTTCCTCCTTCCCCCACATTATCAGCATTTCAGCAACCTTCTACAAAATGTCAGAAGAACAAGTAAACTTTTCCAACATGCTCTGAGGAAAGCTAACTGCAGCAATTTAAGACATAACCAGCAGTTCTGTCTCCTTGTCTCCTCTACAGGAGGTTACCACTCCCAAAACAGCATCTCAGCCTCTTCAAATGTGCAAAGCTAATTAGAGTGGGGCTGGGATAAACTGCCAGAATTTGCACTGAAGTGCCCCAGGCAGATGAGCACATTCCAATTCTGCAGTCCTGCTGCCCTGTATTTGCACAGAGATGGCAACAAAAAGCTGCAGGGAGGGAACTGGGAAAGGTGTTAAAGCCCTGCAGTTGTCTGCTAAATGACCATAATTGCCGACCTGAGCTCTTCGGGTTCCTGCCCAAAACCACAGGGTCTCTCACCTGTGCACAACCTGGAGGCAGTTCAGCAGCAATGCAAACATTCTGCCTTGCACTTAGGGATGTGCTGTTCATGCACTTTCACCTACAGCCAGTCAGAGATGAAAGCCAAACCAATGAACACTTGTCTAAAAATGTTCAGTTTTGTGGCACCATCAGGATGTAGGATTTCATTACAAGGAGGAAGTCAAAACTAAACCCTCCATGGAAAACATGGAGAAGCTGAGGTGCAGCAGCAGCACCATTGATTGAAAACAGAAGCAAATCTATAAAATGATCAAGCTCCTAAAAGAACAACTCAGTTTCCTTTCCCAGCTCTATTTTAACTGTCTTCCCAATATGAGTATCCTGTGTCAGCATTTGATCTAACACTTGGTTTGGCAACTGTCAAATTTAACCTGAACCACAGGTCCTGAAGGTGGGACAGTGCTCAGCCTCTGGACAGAACTCTTCAGCTGACAAAAATCAAGAGCTCAGACTTCTCCTGTTCCAGTCATGTCATCCATCATCCCAGCACACTAAAGCGTGAGAGGTGCTTTGTTTAATTGTAACATTCTGCTCTGCCTTCTCCCCACAATTTTTGTAATAACCAGAGAAGACCTTACTGTGATGTAGCAAAGAAAACCCCTGAACCTCACCAGTAAAAAGCATTCCATTTAAATGATTAAAATCCTTTCTGTGACATGTAACTTCTCTGTGTTTTTAACACATTTTCTTAGATTAAGAAAGTATTTCTAGTTCTACGTTTTACTTATTTTTTCTTTCCATTGCCATGTCTTTGTCATACTCCTCTGGAACACAGTTTTTCTTTAAGAGAAAAAGAAAACCATTTGTTGTCTAATTTCTCACATTAATATCACAGGACAGACTGTTTACCATGGGTCAAATTCTGCTGTCCTCGGTGTTTGCTATTAAAATTCATCTGAGAAAGAAGAAGCAGGGATGTGGTCCTGGCTGCAAGCCAGCTCTTGACTTCTCTCAGGCACTACAATGCACTTCTACTAAATCGAGAAAGGGTCAGGTTGGAAAGGACCACAGTGGGTCATGTCATCCAACCCCCCTGCTCCAGCAAGCTCATCCCAGAGCACAGGGCACAGGATTGTGTCCTGAAGGTTCTGGAATACCCCCAGTGAGGGAGACTGGGACAATATGATCCAGTGCTTGGTCACTGCACCCGAGTTCTGCCTCACATTCAGTGGCGCTTCCTGGGCATCAATTCCTGCCCGCTGCCTCCTGTTCTCCTGGCTGGAACCACTGTGAAGAGCCTGGTCCATGCTCTGAGCCCTCCCTGCAAATATTTACACAATTAATGAGGTCCCCTCTCAGTCAGCTCTCCAAGTT
>VXBB01000823.1:84321-139135 GCA_013399915.1 Illadopsis cleaveri | reverse complement strand
TCTGCCGGCAGGGGGCGCGGGCGGGCCGTCCTCGCCGGGCGGGCGCAGCCCGTTGTTGAAGGTCGGAGCCTCGGCCGGCTGCAGCTGCCAGTTCAGCCCCAGGAGATGCATGGCTGCGGACACAGGGGACACAGACACCGGTCAGCGCGGCTGCGGACACCCCAGAGCCTCGCGGGACCGCCGCACAGCCGCTCGGCTCGCAAGGATGGGGGTGTGCTAGAAGAACGGGCGACAGCGGCACGAAAACACCCCGCTCCCCCCAGCCCGCCCCCGCCAAATGCCAAATAAAAGCGAGCCCTGGTGATTCACACACATCTGTCTGGCACTGAAATACAAAAGGCAAAATGCTCACANGTCATCCAACCCCCCTGCTCCAGCAAGCTCATCCCAGAGCACAGGGCACAGGATTGTGTCCTGAAGGTTCTGGAATACCCCCAGTGAGGGAGACTGGGACAATGTGATCCAGTGCTTGGTCACTGCACCCGAGTTCTGCCTCATATTCAGTGGAGCTTCCTGGGCATCAATTCCTGCCCGCTGCCTCCTGTTCTCCTGGCTGGAACCACTGTGAAGAGTCTGGTCCATGTTCTGAGCCCTCCCTGCAGATATTTACACAATTAATGAAGTCCCCTCTCAGTCAGCTCTCCAAGTTGAACAGCCCCAGCTCCCTCAGTCTCCCTTTTCTTTGAGATCTCAGCTATACCTGGAGAAACAGCACCAATAAACCCAGCACACTCCTGTGAGTGGTTCCCCAGCATCTGCGGCAGCACAACTTCATCAGCAATAAACCAGAAACCACAGGATTCAGCACAAGCACTGAGCCCATGGCCAGCCAGGGCATGCTGAAAGCCACAGGAGAGATGGGCGGCATTTTGGGGTGGTTTGGCAGCGTTTTGAGGCAGTTTGTGGGGGTTTGGTGGTGTTTTGGGGCAGTTTGATGGCGTTTTGGGGTGATTTGTGGCGGTTCAGCCGCATTTTCGGGTGGTTTGTGGGGGGTTGGTGGCGTTTTGGGGCATTTGGGGGCGTTTTGAGGCAGTTTGACAGCGTTTTGGGGCGATTTGTAGGGCTTCAGCAGCGTTTTGGGGGTTGTTTGGCAGCATTTTGAGGCAGCTCAGCAGTGGTTTAGGGCAGTTTGGGGGGGTTCTGGTGGCATTTTGCGGCGGTTTCTGGAGGTTCAGGTGGTGTTTTGGGGCAGTTCAGGTGGNCATCTGTCTGGCACCGAAATACAAAAGGCAAAATGCTCACAACTCTGGCCAGAGCCGGCCACCAGGCGCCACTTTTCCGGCTCAGTGCGGGGGACACATCTCGGGAAACAAAGCACTTGCTGCGAGTACCAGCTCCGAGTTTAAATTATAGGTGGTAATTTATATGTTGATTATAAAATTGGCTTTAGCCCTATGTAAAGTAGTGACTCGGTAATGCAATTATTTTGTGTTTAGTACAACTTATTTAAATCAATACATTAGAGTAATAGAATCACAGAATGGTTTGGGCTGAAAGCAACCTGAAAGATCATCCAGTTCCAATCCCCTGCCATGGGCAGGGACACCTCCCACGACCCCAGGTTGCTCCAAGCCTTGTTCAGCCTCACCTTGAACACTTCCAGGGCTGGAGCATCCCCAATTCATCTGGGCAACCTGTGCCAGGGCCTCACCACTCTCACAGGGATGAATTTCTTCCCAACACCCAACCTACCCCTACTCTCTTTCAGTGTGAAGCCATTATAGAGCCTCCATCTTCGTTTTGTAGATTGAGCTTCCCTGACGAACCCAGGGCTGTGCCAATCCTTTTACCTCACAGGTTTTGGACCCCAAGCCCCGCACAGCCCCGGGCAGGGAAGGTTTGCCTGCTCACAGCCATCACAGGATGGGCTCTGCAGCCATCCCTGTGCCAGCCAGGTCTGTGGCCACGTCAGAGGCTGTGCAGCTGCACCTGGAACACGAGCTGAGCAGTGGGAGCAAGGCCAAGCACGCCCTGCACAAGTACCTGAGTTATAGGCACTGTGGCAGGGCTAATTGAATAAGTCCTGTGCATAATGCATAAGCCTTGACAGGTCTGAATCATTCAGCCAGTGGATTTATGTGCATCTTCACCTTGTATAAACACAGCTACCTGCACACTCTCATCACATTATCCCCATGGCACTCTCTGTACAGAAGAGTGGTGAGGGATAAAGCCCACCAAGCTGCTTCTTTCACTTTCTCTGCATCTTTCTGCTTACGCAGGATGTATGTAAACCTACATACCACAGAGAGAAGCATTTCCAGTTATGTCAAAAGGTGTTTGAGAGGATTCACTGGAAATTTGCAGGCAGGGAAAAAAAAAAGATTATAGGCACCCTTAGAATTGATCTCTTCTGCAGAGTCAGATCTACATGAGATTATCAGATATTTTGCATCCAATTCAAAGTGATTATAGTGGCCAAAAATGGCCCAGCAGTGGCCACACACTAAGTGTTCAAAGAGTAAATGCTAGGGATAGGAGAGGCAAAACACTTCTCACAGAAGCTCCCATTTACAGTGCAGGAGCTACCACTCAGAGGATCTCAATGCAGGGAATCAATTTAGATGTGACTGATTCATATGTGCATTCCCAAGCCCCAAGAAAACAAAAAGCACCCCTCACCCCCAGAAGCCACCAATCCCAAGCCCTGGAAATTTCTCAGCATGCAATCTATGCAGAGTTTAACCTCTGTATTGTTGACAAAAGCAGCAGGGGAGCAAGACAGCTTTCCTAACACCATCTTCCCCTGGACATCCTATGGACTAAGCAGATGTCTAAGAATAGTAACTAAAATCAGGACACATTTTATGTGGAGAGGGCAGTTGCCAGATTTCATATTCACGTTGAATTTGCAAATTTTGTTTTTATTATATCAAAATATCTCACAAAAACAAACAAAAAAATGTCTTAAAGCCTCTGGTGTGTAAAATACCAGGCATAAACCTGGAGAGGATATTTTGCAAAGAAACTACTCAAAATTTATTTCTACAGAATGTTTACGAATCTTTGGAAAATAGACAAGAAATTTATGTGGGATCAAATGATTTATTCAATTACAACTTATTTGTCTTGCCAAAACAAACATTTTAAAAGGCTTTTTCAGTCTAATCTCAGGTGACCAATTTTTTTATTTTTTTTTTTTTTTTTAAATTATGGCAAATGAGACTGAAAAATCATTCACAAAGCTCAAACCTCACCCGAGTGCAGCTTATCCAAACTGCCCCACTGGGCAGGGACAGCTGTGCCAGGGCTGGGACAGCAGAGGAGCAGCTCGGGGTGTGTTGGTGCTGTCAGCAATTCCCACACCCTGCACAGGCACCAGATTCAGCTGGACCAGCCCCGAAAGCCAAGAGTGCATGAAGATTAAGTGAATTTCAAAGCCCCACAATGCAAACAAGTCAGAGAGGAGAATCAGACTTTTGTGTTTTATACTCTCAGTGTGTCTATTCAAAGTTGCCATTTGTATTTTATTTTATTGCGAGCGTAACCATAAATGTAGGTCACTTGCAGAGATGAAAGCCTGCTGCTTCAAGTGTGAACCAGTCCTTACAACAGAGAGATAAAGAAATCATAACTAATAGTCTGTCCAGGAAAATTATAGTTGCTACCTTATAATTACCAGGTAAATTCAGACAAGGAATTATAAAAGATCTTATTAACATGGTATTAAAAAAACCCCTGTTATCCATCTGCTTCCAAGCACACCATGGTTTCATTAATAACTGTGTTTTAATCATGGATGCATGTTAGGTAGGAGCAATTAGAGCTGCTTCCTCACAGGGCAGGGATTTGCAGGTCTGCTCCTTCCTCCCAGAGACAGAATCCCCTGCACAGCTCCCACATCCAGGAGGTGATCCACAACCTTCCACGCAGACAGCTGCAGTCACAAACACCATGAACGCTCCCCTTGCACCAGGAATGAGTGCAGGAAAGTGTGTCACAGGGGCCTGAGGGGAAAGCTCCGTGTCTGCACGGGCTGAGCAGAGCTGAGTGGCAGCCGAGCGGGGGGAACAAGGAGATGCCTCCTCTCTGCTGCCTCACAACGCCGTGAGATGGCAAATTTATATGATTAACCTTTCCTTCTGTTAATCAAACAAAATGCCTCCAGCAAAGGAATAAGTAGAAGCCCGTTTAATTAGAAATGTGGGGATCCACGCAGAAGTTGAGTGTGTGTGTCTCACAGGAGAAATTTGGGCCAGTCAATTTGTGCCTTTTTGCTGGTTTTTATGCTTTTCTTTTCTAGTTTGAAACTTTGGTTTTTTTTCCCCAACAACAATTTGTATATCCACAAATTATATTTTGCAGAGCACTTACAGGTATTATTTTTTGTGTGTTTGCTTTTTCCCCCCCTCAACATTTAAACATATTTTCAAAGTTCTTCTCTCTGATACTTGATTTTCATACACTGAGCTTGTCAGAATTTATAAGGTCCATTTAATACTAACATCTAGTAATTCAGAATAGTGTATTTATATTCTGTAAACCATGAGAATTCAGAAACAATAAATTTTGAAGTAAAACCTTTGAGATTTAGCTCAAAAAAAATAATCAGCCTCTCACTCCCACTCTAGCAACATTCACATACAGAGAGCAAAAGCACCTGGAAGCAGCTAAACCTGCATGCCCAGCAAGAACAAAAGCTGAGACCTGGTTCATCACTCCAGGTGGCAGAGCTGCCAAGGATCAGTCTAAGACTTACATAAGATAGAGGTTGCTAGAGTGAATCACGTATTGTTTTAAGAAGTCCCCAAAGGCACACAAATCCACAGGAAATTGATAGAACTTACATGCAAATTATCTTGAAATTCTCTAAACTCAGTAGTGTCCCCACATTCCTCTTTCATTGGTCTTCTCTCATTCTGGCCATGAACCCAGTGCCCACTCCAGTCAGAGTCTGCTCTAAAGGACAATGGTTTCCAAGCTCAGGAAGCTCTCTGTCTTGTCTTTGTGCTCTTGTCACTCTTGACCTTGTACTTTTAAAAGGAGAGACCTCTGGTGTCTTTGTGAGCTGGAGATCTCCCAGTAGTACAGCTCAGTGTCTGCCAATAGGCAGAGCAGAATGAGGATTCTCACTTATCCCTTTACTTGATGATATTCTTTCGTAAGGGGAGAAATATGCAGACAAATGATCCATCATTTCCCCCATTCCTACTGCATCTTCCCAGTTAGGGTCTGTAAAATACACACTGCTTGCTTGTTGGAAAATTCAGTATTCCCTAAGCAATTCAGAAAGATGGGAAGATTATACAATTGAACAGAATTAAGAATGTTTCCATAGTATAATTTCCAAATTTCCAATTTCATGCCTATTAACCCCTGAATTAACGTCATCCACAATGAACCCATCAAACTATGGCTTCACTTTGTCAGGATACATCAGTGTTTGTCTAGAGCAGGACCACCTCTTTTCATAGGAACAAGAATTCACTCCATTGTATCACGAACAACGTGAACAAACACACACTAAAAGCACATTAGCTGTTCAAAGGCCATTGTGTTACAGGGGCAGAAATGTTCAAAGTTTCTTTTCCATCCACTCATGAGGTGAGCGATGATGTAACTCTTGCTATTTATTATGTAGTTTTCAGCAACATCAAATTAATTTCCAAGCCAGGTCTAATGAATCACAGACATGACGAAACAAAAGGTACCTAATAAATCTTAGCATAATGTTAATTTCATAGCATCTATATTCAAAGACCTATCTGCACATCTATTTTTATTTCACATGCTCTGAATGTTGTTTTAATGCACCACAATGTTTGTATGAAGCAAAAGATAATTAGTGTTTTGCACTTCTGGGTGCATATAGATGGGTATCCAAACGATCTGAAAAGAATAAATGTATTCTCCCAGAAATTTAAAAATGATTAAACATGATTGCATGCTTACTTGTATTAAATCTTACTAAGCTGAGACTCATGGTCCTTTATTAGATACTACTTCTTAATCATGCAGCAGAACTTGAGGAATACCAGAAATTGATCTTATTGATCCCAATTATTATTCATAAAATAACAGTTACTTAAAAGATTAGAAACATAGTAATTTAAAGTTTTATTATTCCTCTGGAGAAAGAGGTTCAAGTTCAACCCAAGTCACAAGTGAAATGAGTGCATTAGACCTATTCCCCAGTGATTACTTGCCCCCATTACAGAAAGAATGCACAATCCATCACAGCTGACAACCTCTCCTCAAGAGATGCCCGAGACAGGAATAGCAGGGGGCTGAAAGTCAGCAAAGAGCAATGGGAGAACTGCATGGGAAAAACTTGCACAGTGCTGCAGACACTCCAGTTGACTCTAAGCAGGGCTGTCAGGGCTCTGCTGAGGAGTGTGGATTCTTGGTCGCTGTAACAAGGGAAGTAAGAAGCCTTTCCCAGCTACTCTCGTATCTGAAGAGGTTGAAAGACAGTTCAAAAACACATAAATGATCAGAATTTGCTGGACTAAATCTCAGTTGAGATCCATACTTTGCTAATGTGCCTTACAATTAACAGGCACTGAACAGAGGGCAGGGAGGCTTTGCTGGACAGGCAGCACTGCACGTGTTCCTTTACCTACAAGGTATGTCATCATTGGGGACAATCTGTAAAAGTCTTCTCCCACAAAAACTGGCTTGGCAATGCCTATGCCAGAGAAAGATTCCAATAAATCACAGATGATTTACAGAGGCTGGCACCACCCTCTGCTTGATAATTTTCTTGGCCAGTTTTTAGCCACGTTTGCAGCAGGAGCAGTACAAGCACTGTCAGGATGAAGCTGGGATGGGACAGGAGTCCTTGACAAGGGCTGAGGAAGGTGTGTCTAAGAAAGCTCACAATTAAATTCATGCCCTTTCATATTCTGCTATTGGCAGAAAGGGACAGTGTCTCCAGGAGCTCTAACCTGCAATCCACACGTTAAACATATATTAAAGTGTTTGAAATATCATTATCAAAGAATGTGAGTCTTGCTACTTAAAAGGAGCAGTCTTAAAATAAACAACATGAGCAAGTAGCACCTTTCCTTGCTAGAGGAACAATGACGTCTCTCCTAAAATTCAGAAGTGTCAGAACTTTCTATTCTTCCTTGAATACCTCGTGTGACTGTGACAAGGATGCCAGAGTTCTCCTGAGGGTATCCAAGAGATGCCACAGAAATCGATCGCATTCCCACGCCTTTTTCTAAAACAAAACAAAAGCCACATGGCTTGCTGGGTGGACATCTGCCACTTTTGATGTATTATCTACAGGAAAGTCTAAAGTACTATTTTAAAAAGTCCAAATTCTGTCAGAGAAAACAGGCCATGCAGGGAAAGGGGCACAGTCTGCTGCTGATAATGCATTATTCAAGAAGAGGCCTGACCGAGAACTGCACAAGGACATAAAATAACTGAGCAACTGGGACAGAAATTGGCAGATGAAGTTCAAATCTGTAAAATAAAATATGCTGGAGAGGAGTAATTTTAACTCCACATATAAAATAATGACTTGTGAGCTGATTAATATCAAACAGAAGGAAAATTTTGGGTTAGATGATAATCTCAAGTCAAACACTGAATCATTATGGGAAGGGTAAACAAAGCAAGGAATACTGTTATGCTACCACCCCCTCTCAGAAAGCACCTAGAATGACCAGAATTTGGAGAATGAGTAAGGTAAAGTACATGCATGATTTGTCCTTCTTACCAGACAACCATTTTTGGGTGCTGGAGATGAATGAATGGATAATTTGAATTGTACCCGACCCAACACAGCTGCTGCTGCACATACACAACACCCCTGAGTGTGTCCACTAGTGCCAGCATTTCTTGAAGAGTTTGATACAAGTTGCTGCAGCGTGTCCCACCTCTCCACCCAGGCCTGGCAATCCAGGGAATGTTTAGTTCCATCCATCACAGGCAACCCCTGGGATTTTCATGCCATAAAGTGTTTCCTAGAAGCAGCGTGATTTTAGGCAGAGAATGCAGCACATAAATGGCAGTTGCTGACATGACACAACTTTTGTGCAGGTGTCTCAAGCCAGTGTAGCAATTCATCAGTGCAATGGTAAATACTCTAATTAATAGCACAGCAAAGTCAATTCTAATTATGAGAGATGCGTTTTCAAAATATTTTGTGGGACATCTCAGGGACACAGCAGATAAGGATTTAACTTTTACAGGGTTGATAGCAGAGATCAAAGATCAGCTAAAAAATTGCATCATTGTCTGGACTACCAGTACTTAGGGTATTTGTGAACTTGTCTTTTAATATTAATGACTTAGAATCCTACAGAGCTCCTATAAAACATTTGGATATATTCCTGATTATATTGCCTCTTCTACTTGTGGCCATTCAATTGTTGGTAGACAAGGTTAAAATAGCATTTCAAAAATAGATCATTTGATGTAAATTTAATACTTCTTTTGTGAAATATATGCAAAATGTCCTGTGTATTGACTGTGACCATTGAAACTCAACAACAAATAGATGGCTTACTTTCAAGGTCATTCATTCTCAGCAATTCATCTTAATCATCAGGATGCTAGTTGCTATGCACAACGTTTTTGTAATAAATTTAAATTAAAAGTTCATTTGGGAATCCATATAAAGCATTATCAAAATCCACAACTACGAGGATTTACAGATACCACTATTTTCAATAAAACAATAGGCTTGCCTGTGTTACACCTAGAGAGCAAAATAAAGAACCATTTTGCTGTCTTATTTATCCTGCCCATAACACTGAACAAGACCTCTCACTTCTCAGAGTCACTTTTTGCAGTTTACAATGCTGAAAATGGAAAATTCCATTAACTATAATGGCACTGCTGCGTATTTTTATATCTTGCTGCATGTTTTTTTTTCCACTTCTCTATCAATTGAATTAAGCTCATGTTGTTACCCACATACAAGCTTCAATATGTTACCCAGCCACAGGTTTATACTCTTGTTAATTGTGCCTGACATCTGCAATAGTTTTATACTTAAAATAACAACAACAACAGCAACATTTTGTAACTTTTGAAACAGAAAGTGTATTTTCTGGCTTCAGGAGGAAAGCCCTGAGGACTGTTTATAAAAAATCAGGGTTAGGAATCTCAGGCTGCCATTCCTGCTGGTCTCCTCACTGCTGCACAGAGAATCCAGCTCTGGGCTTCTCTCACCCAGAGCGTTTCTATAAACACAGACATGGGAAATGTGAATTCCATCACCTAAATTTCTGGGACAGGAAGCAAGGGAAAGGAGGCAGATCCTCAGCTTTGGGCAGCTCTTGCTGTGGAGGAGGGATGAGCTCAGTGTCTGCCGTGCTCCTTCCGCTCATCAGGAAAAGGCAGGAACCATTGGAAAACACAATGGAAAGGAGAGCTGACTTCACACTATATTAAACATAAGAAAGAAATCCTTAGGCATAATTTCACCCTCAGCATGTAAACTCTTTTAGACAATAAACTGTTTAGAACAAGATGTTTGCTTTAAAGCACCCAGCCCAAGAAGCATTTTATAGAAATACCATAAAGGATCTATAAGTGTGCTCTTGTCAGCAGCAGAAAAACTTCTGCTAGGAATTAATGGCTTTCTTTTGAATAAATGTTATTAAAGATTCAAAAGGAGATGGAAGAAGGGCTATAAGATGCTTCATTGTCACTGTGTTCATGCAGAAGAAATAGAGGGACCGAAAAAAAGTTTTGTTTTGTTTTGGTTTTTTTTTTCAAATTGATCACACCCACCCCCCCCGCCCCGCCCAAGCTGACTGATTTATTTCCCTGTGCACGTCAATAAACTGAATGGAATGGATTTTCAAAGCACAGCATGAAAGATATACCCACAAATCCCATTAGGAGTAATGTGATTTGTGTGCTTATCTGCCATGCAATGCTTTGAAAGTTCATTCCTCTACTTCCATCTTCAGTTTTTCGACTTCCAAAAAATAGTTGTAAAGCTTATACACACTTGCAGCTTCTTTGTGGGTAGGGAGAAGTGGAGGATGTGAAGACCTGATGCCCAATTCCCAGGATAAAGCCAGGCCAGCCCAGGAAGACGAGCTGTACCCTGGGGGGGTGTTTGTTCCCCACTCCCCACGGTGATGAGATAGAAAAGATCCCTGGCTCAGGCCTCGACTTTGCTCCTCTCGCTCCTCTTCACTGAAATGTTTTGATTTTGTGCCACTTTGAGCAATCTTTTTGTCACGAGAAGGGTAACAGCACTGCGTGCTGCCTTCAGAATCTGGAATCTCATGACAAAGACCTTAAAAGAGAAGCAGAATACCATGCACTGCTCATTTATTCTCATGACAGGCCTTAGATTGTACAGAGCGTGGAGAACTGGCACACGATTAATCAGTTCCTGAGACTGTGGAACGTGAACTCACTTCTCATGGCAATTTCAAGAGTCAAGGCTGCAATCTTTTTGGTCTTGCATCTGAACTAGATGACTGTAACTAATAAGAAAAGTGTATATATTTTTATTTGCCCAATACAGCATCTTTCAGCCTAGAGGATCCCAGATCACATTATGCAATATCCACTTTACCAGCCTTGCCAAAATACTGCCACTTTTGAAACAAGCTTAGGAGAGCAGAAAGGGATGCTCTTAACTCAATTTTGCTCTATTTTTGAGCAATTGTGAGCATTCAATGTTAATACAAAACAAATTGAATCCAATTTTAATTTCACACCTAAAAGACACCATTATCATGAACAAAGTACCCAGCTTGTCTTTATTCTGTTTCCAAGAGGAGGAAGAACCTAGATGAGACTTGAAACTGGTGTTTCAAGGAATATAGACACAAATATACTCTTCCAAATCACTGAGGCCTGAACTTACAAGAATTAAAATAACTGCTTTACTTTTAATACTGATCATAAACCTAAGGGATATCATGTCAAACATTTATTCAACTACGTTCATCTTCTGAAACTGCAACTGCCCTAATTTCTACAAACATGTAGAACAAGATTTTCATAATCTCACTGTTCCAAAGCATTGAGACCTTGACTCAACCTCTGTTAGCCACACTGCTAAGAGAATAGTTTTTACCTTTATTACTCTTTTGCATGCACTGAATGAAGTGGAACTGCATTATTATGAATGGTCAAATTTCTGTCCACAGTACAAAAAAGGTGTAAATTCTAATCATAAAGTATATTCTTAATAAAATGATACAGAATAGCTTAATTTATTAATTTACAGAATGATACAGAATAGCTTGATTTAATCACCTGATAAAATCACAATTTAAAACACTGCATGAATGATAAAGTTTAAGGTTTTACTCTCTACGCAAAGTAATTATTGGAGTTAAAAGTTCATTACAAAGAGGAAATAAATCCAAAGATGAAAAGAAAACAAGATTTCTTCTCCCAAAGCCTGTAATTCATTTCCAACACTATAAGCTGTTTATATTTCTTTCACAATGTGCTTCAAAAGGTGTATATATAAACCTAGCCTAAATCATATCTTGATACTGACATGAAGGTACAGATTATATTGAGCATCTATGCAGATTGAGACTTGCTATAAGCCTTGAAAGGCTGACATTATTAATGTATTGTGATTTAGACGTCCTACTGAGCCAGAATAGAAACCTGTGAAAATAAAATGTACAGATTTGGTAAGTATCTTACATAGTCAATCAGTTACAGTCTTGTAACTCATATTCCATTGTGTGGGTTGGTTTTTTTAGTAGTAATTTGGAAAGAAATAAGCAATTATTAAATTCAGTTATGTTTTTGAGAATTTTTTTTCCATTGTCCTTACATGATTCCTGTTAATCATTTCCCATAATGGGTTTACTATAACTATTTCCAGTCTTTTACCTGTCTTATTCTGAAGTTTGATCATGTTGCCTTCAAAGGAAAAAGAAGTTTTATGGCAAAATTTTATAGCTTTCAGAGACTAAAAACTGGCCCTCTGGCATCTGTGCCTTCTCCTCTAGAACTGTAGAGCTGGTAAGGGAATACAAGCTGCAAGTGAAGACAGGATTTGTGTGTGATCACACCAATATGGAAGCACATGAGAAATCAGTGAAGGGTTCCATGGTGCCAGGATTTTAATTTCAGATCACTGCCTTTTTGAAGGGCCAGAGTTGCAAGTATTCAGACTGCAGCAATAGACGTTTCACAAGGAATTCCTCTGTGTGTGTGTGTTCATATATGATTATGAGTTGCATCACCAAACATCTGTTACACAATTTCTTCAGCCAGTACAGGAACAAGAGCTTGCCTGTGCATCTGATGTCCCAAGGGACACCATGACAGCACACCAGAGTCTAAGTCCACTCCAAGCAATGTGCACCATGAATAGTGGAAAAGATTTTTATTTAATTTGCACACCTACATCCTGATTAATCTAAGGAACATCATAATATACACTTAAATATTAATATTTGTATTAATTTTCTTCATCTCTTATTTCTCAAATTGCCTTTTAGAAGGTGGGGTTTTAAGACTAGCTCAATTTGATCTTTTTGGTATACCAAAACTAATCACTGCAGAGATTGCAGAAATCACTGTACAGATGGAGCTGCTGTCCACAACAGAAAAATGATGCCAGTTTAATGTACAGAGCATCTGATACCTAATCACTTTAATGAAGTTTCTGTCTTGCATACGAAGGGCTGCAGGAGCCTCTGCACTGTCTGAGGATGCAGGATGCTCCTCATCAGTCCATTCAGAGCTGGTTAAAATCCGGGCCCAGTGTAACCAAGGTCAAAACTGTCACTGACTTCACTTAAAACTCCTCTATTGAAAGTATTTGAGACTGTGAGTTTCATATCAGTGCCTGAAAAAACAGTGTCTTCTACAGGCAACAGCAACACACCCCATCAAAACCTCAATGGTTTAAACTGCAGGGTGAATTGGACATGAGCTGTAAAGCATTAGCATATGCATCATATGCATATTGCATCATATGCAATAT
This sequence comes from Illadopsis cleaveri, assembly GCA_013399915.1. Classification (NCBI taxonomy): domain Eukaryota; kingdom Metazoa; phylum Chordata; class Aves; order Passeriformes; family Timaliidae; genus Illadopsis; species Illadopsis cleaveri. The sequence goes on along the minus strand of VXBB01000823.1, from coordinate 126,252 downwards.
TCATATGTATAGAACTCATTGAAGTAGCATAGAATAAAATACAAGCTAGATTACACACCCTCAGAAACCTTTGCCTTCAATTACATGCTCTTTGTAAGGCATAACTGAGTTAAGTGATTAATACAATCATAATATATGTAACAACTTTACTTAGCAATACCAATAAAATAACCAGGAATTATCCTTCAAAGAAAAGATAACTCACACTACAAGGGGAAAAAAATAATATATATATATGGTAGCTATAACTACACACTGGTACTTCATTGCTAACACTCGAGTTCTACTTCTTCATGTCTGTTACACCCAGTTGGCTGGCAATCAAACCAGGATTATATATATTTTTTTCTTTGATGGATGAAACAGTAAATACTATATTTTAAAGAAACCCCAAAACCTAAACTATATTGAAAATCTATCTAACATTTCAGCTTCACTCTTCACTATGAAATTTATTTTCCTTTTTTTTTTTACCCTTCAAGAATTTGCTTCAGCTTGAAAGCAGGTATCAAAGCAGATCCTCAGCATCTTAAAAGAAAAATGACTAGGAACTCCTCAGTGTCACTGTATCTGACAAGTTTCTGCAATGTATTTACCTTCTTCTTTCACTATGAACATTAAGAACACAAAAAGTACTACAGCTGAGATTTTTTTTCCTCATCCATCCTGATTTGAAGAAGATGCATTTGATTTTATTGTCTAATAGAGAAAATCTGCTTCTGCCTACAGGAAGTGGCTATCCATACTAATTAATGAAGAATAAAATACACACAACCTCTACTTTGCTAGGATATAAACCAAAATGAAAATGAAGATACTACCAAACCTATTCATAAATCTTTTAAAATCTCACTTTATATGACAGGTTTAAAAAAAACCACAAACAACTCAAAACCAACTCTGAGGTAACATCTACACCAATTTTCCCATTTAAATGTGATTTAAAAAAAATAATGACTGCACTCTTTCAAAAATAACAATGGCATTATATGACTGACATGTAAATGCAACTCAGGATTGAAAAGATAAAAATTCATAAAATTATTTCAGAAATCTGTTCAAATCCCATGGCTTTGCAGAGTTTACATGAACTGCACCTCCCACTTTGTTCTTGAGAACCATTTTAACATTTGCATTCAGGTCCTCACAGGTAAGTTGTGAGCCGAGATGCAGGGTCACCAAGTTTCCATGCCTATCCCATATGGTGGGATTTTACACAAAGGCACCCCTTTTCTCCTGGAGGTCCCCAGGCCTTTGGGACACTGCACTGTTCACAGAGGGCTGCAGAAATCCCACGGAAAAGCAGGAAAAGCTGCTCTCCCACTGTGCTGGCTGGAAGGCAGCACTGCCCAGTGCAGCAGGGATGGATGTGGAAGGATCAGACACAGCTCGGAACAATGGCACTGACTGCACAGTGCCAGTGAGCTCCGTGCTGCTGGATGCTTCAGAGCCAGACCTCTCGAGTTCTTTGAACCTTTGCTGAACCAATTTTGCATTTGAAATATTGTCAGAAGTTCTCTGCTCCATTTTAGCAAGCTAGACACAACACACTCCCCGGCTCCTGGCAGGGAACAATGGAGGGACGGAGCGTGCAGTGGCTAAGCACTCTCATTGAAAAAACCAGGGGATGCTGCAGTAATTGTCCTGAGAGGCTAGAAAGGAAACAAGCCTCTATGCTGACAGCTTAGCTCAGCGTGAACTCTCATTTTTCACATGGAGCTAATTAAAAACTGAAATTAGTTAAATATGGAAATGACACTCGCAAGCACTTTAGCTGAATCCTGGCGAAATCCCTCTAGAGTGCTGAGACACTACCTGCTGCTTCAAAACTCCCCAACTGAATTTCACAGTTAAAAGGCTGAGCAAAGGGAAAGTTATTACAGAGATTTCCAATTCAAAATGTGCCTGTAAAATCCTAAATTAAATTTCATGGTAGCCCTTTCAATAACGAGGGACACACTGTGCAGTCCAACGATACGGTGCTCCAATAACGTCCCTGCGTGCATTCTCTGATTATCTCACCTTTAGGCACTGTGCTGGTTGTGCCAGCACTGTGATGCTCACGAGGATACCAGCATTACAATGCTACAAAGATAAGCCATGTACTGCTGCTGAAGGAGTCATTTGGAAAGCGTGGATGCACGGCTCATAAAGGAATTACTTCCACTGTCTAACTGCAGAAATGTGAGGAAATCGGAACCCACCGACCAAAATGCTTTATGCCTAGGATTTTAATTTATGTGATGAAAACGTATGCAGAGAAGAGTCTACACTGCAATAAATCACATGGCCTATATATCTATATCTCCATACTTTACAGGCAGTGTAACAATAAAAAGCACTTCTGCATATTTAAATGGGCATAAAGAACCAAGGGACTGGATATGCATAAAAGGTAGGATGACTGACATTAGCTTTTTGACTAAAGCACCATGTGAATTCCATTTTAGTGCATGTGACTTGCCTAGTGTGCATAAAAGCAAGGGTATCTGCCCAAGGGCAAATATGATTTCTGAATGCAGTTTAACAAAACCCGCCCACAGAACAGTTCATTTTGGAGCCAGACCAAGGCATTCAGGACAGCCAGTTGCTTTCAAAACAACTGGAGCTTTTTGGGTTTATTGTTTTTCCTACATTCCATCCCTTTACCCTTGAGGCAAACCCCTCCCCCTGGCCTGCTGCCACTATTGCACCAACAAATTTCTGTCTAGGAAAGCCAGCAAAAGATGCCACAGAGCACGAAAGCCACTCTTACTCACTCCCAAGTCTTCTGGCAGGGGCTATTGCTGTACCCAGCCTGCCAAAACCTCTTCCCTGGCAGCTCTCTGTATAATCTGTACATCACACCCAGGCTTTGCTAGTCCAGGGCCTTGAAACATCTCAGCTAACCCAGCTGGAGGGGATATGCTGCAGCTGCACCATCAGACCCTCTTATTTTATTGAATTTTGAATATGCTGTTTCAAAGCAATTCAAATGAATTTGCCCAAGGCCTCAGATCAGTAAAACTACTGATACCACCTGCAGCAGGCTTCCTACATTTGAAGCAGTTAAAAACAGGTGACAGGATAGGAGCTTTCAGTGTAAGGACTGACTCTCATGAAGGGCCTGCTAAACAAACTTGGTTATGTCCCATTTTGGCAAGGAAGGAACTGTGTGGCTTTCAGCCCAATTCTCACAATGGCACTGGGAATAATAAGACGCTCCATTTAAAATTATTTTTTAAATCGTGTATATTTTTTTCAGGTTAAAATGAAGTATTATTTATTTGATCACTGAGTTTCATTTATTTTCAACCGTCTATAGGAGTGGAGATAAAAAGCAGACTTTGATGAACATGAACTCATTAATAAGAGGTGTATTAGGAAACCCAGAACCAAACATCTAGCAGGTTGAAGCCTCTTAATGCCATCCAATTCTTCTTCCAGCAAGCAGAGGCAAAAGAGCAAATTCCCCATCCAGCAGCCATGGGCCATCTAAATATGCCTGTTGGACAGGTACAAGCTGAAAAACTGCTGGGACAAATACCTGGCTGGGTATGAAACCAGGAGCCAGGGCCTCAGGCAGAGGAAGCAGAGCCCTCCAGAAGCAAGAACTCTGTGGAGGTGTTGTGGTCCTTCTGTCCTTTCCTTGTCCTGTGTCTGTAGAGACAACCCTGCCTGGAGCAATGACAGGGCAGATAACCAGTGCCTGGTGGGTTTTAACAGCACCCATGTTGTTTGTACAAGGAACTATCCTACGTGGGGATCAGTATTCTTAAAGAGATAAATTATTTTTGTCATCTTCTCCTCATTCTGTCGTCCTACCTGAGTACATTCACAGGAACATACAGCTTGGTGAGGGAGCTGCAGACAGAAAAGGGGAACCTGGGAAAGGGCACTGTCAGACACAGCCAGGCAGCTTATTCTGAATAGCAATCATAAGGCAATGATTTGTGCCTTTAAAAAGAGCCCTAAAGAATAAACTGTAAAGAACTGGCTGGAAAGAACAACATATACTCCAATCAACTTGTGATTGTACTTTAGATGTGCAGTGAGCAGCCCCTCTCCTGAGGCAGTGTGTGATCCACATCTGGGGAGGCACTGCTGGGATGAGACCCGAGGAACATAAGGGGACATCCACACATACAGCTGCTTTTGTCACTAATGCTTCTGGGAAACTATTGACTCGAGAAGCAAATGAATAGTGGCTTCAAGGTGAGAAATTAAGACTGAGGATTTTCATCTTCAGGCCCTTAAAGGTCTGTAATCATTCTTTCATTCTTTTCCCTCCTCTTGCATTCAGAAATATCCAATAAAGTTAAAAAACTTGAATCAAGGAGAAAATCTAAGCCTGCAGCCTCCCTTCAGGGAGAAAGAAGACAGGAGGGAGCAAAGGGGACTGACAGGCAGAAATACATTATTTATTCTTTCCAAGGCAGCACTGTGGTGTGAGCCAGGGAATTCTGTGCCCAAGCACACGTGCTCCAGCCATCTCTGCCCTTGCAGGGACTATTTCAGTGCTTGGGAGATGCAGCATCCACAGACCCAGCAATGTCATCCCTGGAGGCATAAACCAGTCTCCATATGCAGAAAGCAGTGGAGTGAAGATTATTCCCAAAGCTGTGGCCAATAAAGGGCTACTGGTTCCAGAAAATTGGTGAGCCAGTTACCCCCAGAGAATTTATGAGCTGGTTCTTCGTGCCACAGGCGAGAACAAGACTCCTAAGATCATTCAGCCTCTCTCTCAACTGCTTTCCTGTACTGATTTTCCCTGTAAACAGAGTCTAAAATCATTCTGTGAGAGGCACAAAGTCACTTTCTCTAATACAGGGTCCTCACTAGGAGCTACTCAGGTTTTGCCCCATAAAGGAATTCTGAAATTCCAGACAGCCCCAAGTCATCACATCAATTCTTTGAATTGCAAAACTTCAGTCAAGGTCATTTGCAAATGCAAACCTTGAGTTCAATTATGTTTTAGCAGAAGATGACACAATTACAATAAAAAACCCCCTGTTTTTATAACTCAACAGCTTTTCCCCTTGGTTATCAATTTTTAAATACAGGGCAAGGATAAAAAGTGTGCTTTTGAGAAAATTCTGAACACATAAATGTTTCAGGTCTGTTCTACTGCACAGAGCAAGAAACTGCTTCCTTTAATAGTGTGATTTGATGTAATTTGCCTTATGATTTTTCTTAAGGTACAGCAAATGCTGAAAAGAAAATGGCACATATTTCATTTCGAGAAACAGAGCCAAATCCATCCCTGCATCTTTTTCATGCCCCATTGGTTTAAGTCAATTATTTTCAATGTAGCTATATCAGTGTGGAAGAGGAATAATGCAATCATGAATCAAGTCCATACTATTTTTCATGACAATTCCACTTGAGCAAAGCCTCAGATATAACCTAGTGAACCACAGATCACAGTCATATTTTATAAAATTTATTCAACAAAATGTATTAAATAAACTTACCTTTCTGCCTGTATCTTAGCAACTTAGCAACCCTTACAATATGAGAATGCTGGAAACAAGCCTCTGAAGTCTACAAATGCAGACTTGACTTTTAAGAATAGGTGTGCCAGCATTGAGGGCCATAATTGCAAGAATAAATTCTGCTGAATGGTGCCATAATGCACATTTTCCTGTATCTGCACCCAGTCCTTACGGGATTCCTTTATTAATGGTAACATTTTCTAGGCTATTTGCTACATCTGTCATGTAAATTCGATGGCAAGGATATTAAGGTTTCATTACAGGAGATACTGAAAGAAAAGTATCCCTCACTAGCTCAAGTGTTCCATGGCCACCTGTCACAGGTTCCATGGTTTCCAGGGATTTCACTAAAATGAGCTGCATGAAAAGATGTGCCCTGTGCCTCTTGCCTTTACTGACAATGCCTCATGCTCTGGGAGCAGCCCTGCCCAACAGAGTCCTGCACACACACCATGCCTTGATATGAGACCATCCCACCCTGTGGACAAAAGAAGTGTGGCTGTGACACCTGGGGACTTGGTGGCAGTGTTGGGCTAGGGGTTGGACTCAATGATTTTACAGACCTTTTCCAACCTCAATGATCCTGTGATTGTGTGAGCCAAGAACGGTGCTGGACTGCAGGATGGGGAAACTTAAATCCCCATGGAAAAACGCAAAGGGGCTGTAAGAAAACCACAGGAGCTGCTTTGCACCAGCCCATGCCACATGTTACATAGATGGCAATCAATCCTTAATATTGTATGGAAAACTGGTTTGCACTAAAGCAGCCTGCAGTTTTCCCATGTGAGCAGTTTTCCCAAGCAGCAGCTCAGCTCTGCCCAGGAAGGCACAGCCACTGCCAGCTGGGGGACACAAGGAGAGCACAGAGTCACCAGGGCTGTGTCCAATTGATAGGAGACTGAAGTAAGAAATGTGGGTTAACCCCTGCAGTTGTAACTCAAGATTACTCCCTTGCTGCTCAGCCCCTGCCTGGCAAGACACTGGCACAGTGAGGGTTCCTCTGCACTGCCTGAAGCCCTGTCAAAGGCTGCCTGTTCCCCAAGAACAGCAGGAGACACGTGGGCTCTGCCACTCCAGAACTGTAACCAAACCCTGGAAAATAAATCTGGGAAGGAGCACAAAATGTTCAGCAAATGCAGATGTGCAAAACATAATTTTAGCAATGGCTCCTGTTGAAATGTCCTTGTGCTGGGTTCATCAGAAACACTGACAAATGCTGCAGCCACAAACCTGAACAGTTCTTAGCAGCCCCAGCAGCACTGCCCAGGTGCACTGGTACCCTGGAGACTGAGACAGCAGAACGTTATACAATGAAGCAAGAAAACCCTAGAAGAATAATATGAATTCTTCTTTTCTAGAAGAATAATATGAATTTGCCATTAGTAAGAAGTTTTCTGGGCACAAGCATTGTGAAGGACAGTGGCTGTGGCAGAGGTGCAAACCCCATGTGCTGGGGAGGGCGGGGATGGCTGAATGTGTCCTGCCCTGAGCCCCTGGGATTGCTCAGAAACTGCCTCTGCTCCTCTGCCAGCTCCCAGCTGCAAGCCACGGTGTGCTGCTTACCTTAGTTTCCCTTAAATTTTCCTTGTGGATGGCTGTACTACACTTTTGTGTAGGCTGATGATTTAGTGGTTGCCCGCTGGTATCGGAGGGAGAAGCATTTTTCCCTTCAGCGCCCGCTTTGTAAATCAATCATTAAATTATGTGCTACTCCGTTCACATTTTTTGGGACTATATCTGCCATAAGACACCTGCTGTGGAGACAGCTGACAGAATCTATGGAACCTGGGGAGAGGATGAGGAGAGAGAGGAAGGAGGAGGACTCTGACTGTCTTTGCACATGTGACCTACTGGCAGAAAGGCCCAGGCAGAGGCAAACAAACGCTGTAGATTGAAGCTATTGAATTTTTCAGCAGCACAATACACTGCATAACTTTGCTGTGGCACCAGAACACGAGCACTTAAAGAGCAATCTTCAAAGCACTAAAATAAGACATACCCAGCTGTGTTTCCATTCATATACATCAACAAGGAAACACGTACTTTTTACACCAATTCCACAGAGAAATCAAATAGTAAAAGGCTATCAAAAAACCCTGAAAAAAATCTACAAACACTAGTGATCAAGAAAAATAAATCTAGTTTTATTAATCTGTATCATGGAAAAACACAAGTAATTTAAAGCACCTTTGCAATGTCTCTCCAGTTTAACCCATATCAGGTTTTGGAGGAAATCACAACTGCACTGTCAAGATCAAAATATTCACTGTCTTCTCCACAAAACAATTATAAAAAAAATTAAAAGCAATTTGGGAATGTGAATAGAGTTGTCAACATCACACTCAAACAGGTACTGCTAACACTCACATCTCATTGTATTTTATCTTTCTTTTTCAAGGCCTAATATTATTTTTTACCAGTAGTAATGTATAAATTGCTTTCCTTGGCATCAGAATGAAGATTCCTGCAGATTTTTAAATGAGAAAACACCTTATCACCACTAGCAGTAACACAAACACAAAGTACAACTACTCCTACACCTGACAGCACTGAAAGGAGGAGTGTGGAGTATCAGCATTAGAAGATTGATGAATAAACCAAAGGTGGGAAAAAGCAGATTACTGTTCAAGCAGAGTAATTTTGAAAGCTTTACTAGGGGGTTGAGATCTGTTGCCTCCAAAAGAAAACCAGAGAACAGAAACAACACACCTTTCTCTGTCCTTGTTCTGTGAAGTTCTTTTGTTGTATGGAAAACAGAATAAATCTTGTCTTCTTCCTTTCAGATCGGAGCATTAATGTAAAATATTGCATTATTTTTACAGCTTCTGCCATATTAGATTGCACTTTAACTCTTTTTATTTTTTTAAGTTGACCTTTCTACAAATAGAAGATACTGGACTGATGGCCTCAGAACTTGATATTTGCCATTTATTCTCAGAATAGGAATAGTACTGAAAGGTTCCTCAAGCGGCCCAGCTTCACTCTTACACTGAAGAAATTGCTCCTTTATACTAATAAAGGATATATCTCAGCTAAAACAATAGTAAAAAGTGACTTAACAGTGAGTGTGGGCCCAGGGTGTCACACTTGATATTCTGGCAGCAACAGGAATCCAAAGAAAGCCACAGGCTCTGTTCCCCCCGCCCAGCACAACCAGCTCAGAGCTGGGCAGTGCTGATTTCTACTTCCCCTCTGCTCAGCTTACAGAAGGAAAACAATGCAGGAACAGCTGCACTTCCACGAGAAGCAGAATTTCACAGAAAATGGCCTGAAGAGCAACACCTTTCCCCACAGGGCAGTAACTTGGGGTCCTGAAATAAAACTGGACAGATAAGGTTGTGCTTGGAGAGCAAGTCCTGCATCCTGAGAGATCAGAGGAAGATTTAAATTGATTTGGTGACACCCAAGGCTACAGCCCTCTCCTTCCACAGTTACCTGGGAAAATCAAACAAGTGGTTAGGCAGAGCAGGACAGTGGGAAAAGAACTCTGACACACAGATCACCAAACTTCTCCTGATCCTCACCTTACGTTTTAATAGAATATCAGAACTTGAAAAGTATATACTGATGTTCTTCAATAAAATAACTACAAAATGTTAACTATTCACAAGTAAAGGTGTTGAGATGTTAGCCAGAACAAATGACTTTGCCCACTAAAAAGGAAAACACAGTGAACACGTTGCTCCAAATGTGGTGTGAGCGTGTAGGATTCTTTGGAAAGTGAGCATAGTGCAGCTCACGTTACCATTCCAGCACTTGGTGAAGGAATCCACATTATCCACACACACTCAGATCTCTCCTCCTGAGCTACCTGGAACAGGCATGAACTGCCTGTCATGCTTTGCTCTCTCAATAGGCACCAATTGTCTATCACACTTTACCACCTTGTGCTGTGATTTCTTCCTGAAACCCAGTGCTTCTCCTTACATTCAGTTCTTATGATACTTTTAAATACCAGAATATGGAGGCTGATACTACTCAAAAGACACTCAAAACCAGCAGACCCAAGATCCATTTTTTACGGTAATGTAAAATATATACATTACTGAAACTCAGTTTAGCCATCTGGAGTGCAGGAATAATAACATTTACTTTCCCCACAGTAAGATGCTTCTAAGCTAAATTAGCATTAACTATTATTCATCTCAATTCTGCATAACAGTGAATCATAACCTTAACTTCAAGCATTATTTTTTAAAAAATGACTAAGTAATTTCATTGAGCAGAAAATGAAACTTTTGTCTCTCTTTTCAATTCCTCCAACTATCATTATTTACCAGATGCTAATTTAGCCTATTTACAGAAAAATCAAGTTATTTTTTGGCTCCTCTGTGCTAGAATTAATCAGAAACAGCATGATACCATGTTTAATTTCAATCACAGCAGCTATTGCTTTACAAATAAATAAAACTTACAAAATTTTTTACTGCTCTTAAATCAGATGCTATTTTTTTTTTTTTTCTTAAGGAAAATAAAATTTACAATACTGGCTTCTACACAAACTTTTGTTTAATTATGAGAGCACCAGAGAATGTGGGCTTTTGCTCAATAAAATCAAAGGGTATAAATAAAACTGCATTTTCTTAAAAGAAATAGCAATAGTTGGGCGATCAAGATGTCCAGACTGTTAAGAATTAAGACACCCATAAGGAAATACAATCTGGGGAGGGTAGAGGAAAGAAAAAAACATATGATTAAAAGAAATCTATCAACCTTAAGGCAAGTGCTGTGGAGTGGCACACGGAATTCCTTTTGTAGATCTGGGACTCACTTACTTCAGTTGAAGTCAGAAAAGCTGGTTATCAATTTTCTAGCTAGACTTCGTGAGAGGACAGCGTAATTCTCCCCATCTGTTAGTCCTTGGCTGGGCCAGCAGTGCTATTTGTTTTCCTAGCGTGGCATCCCAGCCCACACCACAGATTGATGGTGCCAGGGAGACACGGCGAGGTGGCGCCGGCCCCGCTGCCAAGGGCGGGCAGGGACGGATGGTCACTGCCAGATGAGCTGCATTAAGGGATGAGCAGGTGAAAAATCTGCACTGCCTCCTGCCTCCCCCCACCCCTGCCTCACGGGAGGCTCATCTGACCTTCAGCCAGAGAACAGTGAGCAAACTTGCCTTCAAAGCTTTGGAGGTGTCCAAGAATACTCTCCGCTCCAGTTCTGCCCAGCCAAGGGCTGGTTTTAAACCCGTTTTGTCAAGGTGAGAGTTAGAGGGACTAACTGCTTTGTCCTAAATATCCTGTGCTTAAAGACCTTTTCTGGTGCCCTCTTTCACACCAGCCTGCTCAGGGAAGGGTGGCTTTGTGCAGACTCAGCTGATCTGCACATCTGTTGGGACAGTCTGGATTTAGTGTTCAGTGACCCTCATGCCACACTCAAACTTATCCAAAGCACTGCACTGAACCTGCAGTAACAAGGGGTCTGAGGAACATTCCTCCTCATAAAAGAGTACAATTTTATTATTCATTACAAGTACTGGGGGCAATATGTACAAGACTCCTCCAAAATACTGAATGCTTCAACATACTGTAAATTTCACAAAAGAAAACAAGACTATTTCCAGTTACTGTCACAGCTATTTTTGTAAGCTTCTCCCCTGCTGCAGAAAAGTTCAGACAAACTATGATAAATTTTCCCATTCCTGACTTTACTGACATTTCTAACGAACTTCAGAACAGTACACATGGCCAATTTTCAAGAATGGGCCTGGGGTAAAACTCTGAAGAAATATATGAAATAAGTAAGCTAAAAAGTTGGGGAAATGTTTTCATAGTTTCTGTCTGCTCATTCTAATATTATTTATTTTTAGTACATCACAAACTATTATCTGGATATGACTTAAGAGCATCTAGTAGCACGCAACAAAAATCAGGTGAAAGAAATCAGTAAAATCTACAGGGAAGTCGGTTCAATTTGTATATATCAATAGACATAAACACAATAAGCAAGCTAGAGACATGTAAAATATAATTCTGCCTACTACAAATTTGGCCTTTTCATAATCTGCAGCCCAAACTCTATTATGATCTTGCCATTTCAATCTAGACCTTTGACTTCCACAAAAAGGCTTTAGGGAAAAACTGCTTATATTTAGAAAAAGCTTTGAAAGGTAAAACTACCATGGAATAACATTATCTTTATCTTAGCAGACTAGTCAGAGAGTTCAAGCTGAAATGGCATTTCATGCTCAGCAATAATGTCTCTATTGGTAAATGGCACGTGGGGCATTTATACTGCTGAAACCCAGGGATTAATGACTGCAGGATTTCCAGTTCTGGAGTTGACAGAGGGGATATTTTCATGGAGGTGACACTCAGGGGTTTCAGAGGCCTCCCCCAGCCCAGAGCTGGCACTGATAAATCTCAGACTTCCTAAAGACTGAGTGCACACTGCACGTTGACATAAATCATATCTAACAAAGGATATCCCAGTAGAGGAGACCAGAGAGGGTCTTACAGACCCTGCAAGCGAGGAGGAAGTATCTAGGATTGGTGTTTTCCTTCAGCCAAGGAAGGACATGACTGGTTTTAAATTTCCAGCCAAAGGAAACAAAGATTCACTGTTCTCTTCCACACAATTGAAAATCTTCCCCTTTATCTACCAGTACCGTGTGCCTGAGCACTGGAATTGAGGCCAGCTGAGGAGTGAGTGTTGAAAAGAACCAAACTGTTTTCAAAACCATTCTGCTGCCCTCTGATGAGAAACTTTTCATCAGAAGGTTTTAATGAGCAATGTTACTAAGCAAAGTGAACGACTGAATTTCTGCCACCTCCAAACCCCCAAATCTTAACACTTGGTGTTTGAGGCCTGTTTTGCCTTGCAAGAAATTATAACAATCTTTTGTCTCTGAAAACAGAAAGATTTGGGGGTCACACAGTACAACTGAATTAAAAACAAATTCACAAATTTTGGCTAACAGCACTCACACAGATCCTTACTGGTGACCTTCCGTATTCAGTAATTTACCCACGTGTCAAACCCCTGAACACTGAACTAAGGAAACTGCTTTTTAGAGCCATTAAAAATATTGACGATTCCAGAGTCACCACTATACTCAAGAAAAAGCAAGGTGTGCAGTACATGCTGCCATTACCTCTTCTGCAAACTGCTCTGGGATTGTCAGAGTATGCAAGTTGTAGTACTCAGCAGAAACTCTTAATGGAGAGCATTTAAAACAAAATCTGCTGAAAGTATGTAAAGAATAGCTTACAGCTGAAGAATGGAAATATGTTAAGAGAACCGGAATTCCTAAGCTGTAGCAGATTTTCTTGGGGATGAGCTGCCCAGACCTGAGTTACCCCAGCTGAGGCCTGACCTGAGGCCTTGAAGCCTGTGACGTAGTTAAAATTACGTGGTAAAGTTGTGGCGCAGTTGAAATTAGATATTAAGGTGTCAGGGAAAAATAATGGGGTTTTGAAGGTCACTGAGTGGAGTTGTTAGTAAGCATGTGTTAGCCACCTTAAGGACAAGTTAATTAGTGTGTGTTTGCATTCTTCTCTCTGCTGGGTGCCAATGAAAAAGCTACTGACTTTGTAAACTATATAGGAATGTATATAAGCTGCCATTTTAGACGAAATAAAGGAAGAACGTAGTGGTGACCACACTGGTTGGACCTGCGTTGCTTCGACCCAACTCTCTTTTTATAATGGGGCAACACTGGCAACACTAAGCTTTGGGCCCTGAGCTTTGATTTGGACCTTTCTATCAGCAAAAGCAAAGGTCTGTGCTCAGAATAAGGCTCCATACTCAAAATGTAACAAATAAGATGGATTTTATGAAGGTAACACAAGGCCTCATGCTGCCCCATCCTGGGGAAATGATTCATCATCAGTGACCCACACTGGTCTCAGGTCCCAGGCAAAGGCACCCACAGTGCAGACTGGAAATCCCAGGTCCCAGCAGCAGAGCTGCCAGAGCAGGATTTGCAGCAGCATCCACAACCTGCAGTTCACACTTTTCCTGTAGCTCTGGAAAAACAGTGCCAGAATGAACCTAGGGACTGCATGGATTGTTCTAGAAGGCTGCACTGCCTGGTGACCTGAACCCCTCAGCTGCACTGCACTGGGAACTACTCATCTCAAAACTCCACCACTCTGCTAACAGCAGCTACTGAAAGGTCTCCTCCTTCAGACCCGAGCTGAAATGCAGGCTGGCATGCTGATAGCTTTGAAATGGTATCCAGGAATTCCAAATTAATTGAAACAGTGAATTCTGTTGCTTATATTGGCTTCTCAAACCATGGGCAACGCAGGAAATCTGCACATTTTGAAATGCACACAAAGCCCAAGCAGAGAAAACTCTCACTGCTAAGGTACCTGCTGTATATTTGGTACTCCAGCAGTGCCAAAGCAATGTTAAGCAAATTGCACTGTGTTTAAAAGCCTTTTTCTGTTCTAGCTGTTTACAGTTTTCTAATGGTAAATATGGGAGAAAAGATGAATGATTTATGATTGCTCACTGTAAAAAGTCAAACAACATATTAAAACAATGCTTCATAGCACGGGGAAATGGAGTTAAGCAAAACACTTCCATGGTGATGTTTATAGAAAGAAAATTCATAGATTTTTGACAGGGAAAAAAAATCTAAAGATGAAGAGAGTGGTGTTAAATGTTGTTAAACCTTTAGTTTGCCTAAAGCAAAAGATAAAACTCATTCTGTCAGAGATCTAAAAGAAAAAAATCTAAAGAGATGAAAACCACAGCTTTTTAACTTAAGTAATTCCCCTTTACAAACATTCTCAGATGAGATTGAGTGAAATCCTCCACCGAGATACATCCTGAAAACAAAACTATTTCCAGTCTCTCTGTTAATACGAGAGTGGGCAGTGCTGATCAAGTGACAGAAAAACAATCAAGGAGTAGGATGCATCCTGCTGTTTTCCTGAGCATCTCTGAATTCCCTGCTCCCAGGGACAGCAATCCCTTTCCTTCCTTGCTGCAGGTCTAATGGATGGTGCTTGCCCACGGCTCAGGCAATTGCCCTGACACAGTTGTGCAAGGAAATAACGAGCCCTGAATTGACTAAGGGGTGTCACAAGGACATAAGAAAAAATTGGCTGACAGAGCACATCAGCAGCTGGAGGAGCATCCTCAGGTGATGCTCAAGGAGAATGTATATTTTAATTTGTAGCCCATTTACTGCAATAGGACAGAAGTTTAAGGCGTGCCATGGAGGACAAGATGGCAATCCAGGCAAAGGAAGGGAAAACAACTTTTCTGTGTTTCTGAGAACAAATAGCTGTCTCTACCAGCACATCATTGTTTTACTATTACCAGCTAATACAACAGCAGACTGAAAGTGCAGCTGCGGTCCACAGAATATTTGGCATTTCTGGCCCAAGCATAATCCCTCAAGTAATGAAAAACCTATTTCTATTTCTGCATCCTCGCTACTCTTCATACTGAAGAGACTGCATCTGTCTCCCATTTATTGAAGCTTATTCTTCATCTAGACAGCCAGAGCTGGTTTGTATTAGAAATTAGGTTTTAAATCACTATTTTTCTATTATTTGTTTTAGGATTTTCAGGAAGCCTCCAGAGGTGCAGAAAAATCCTTCTGGTTGGAAAAGACTCTAATACTGTTCATGAACCAAGCACCAAATCCCTAAACACTTGTATAAGAACTTTGATGTTTATAAGGTTCAGATTCTGGCCATGAAGAAAACATGGTAAGACATAAAATTACATAAAAATGTTTTTTAAAAAGGTCAAACCCCTCCTGAAAGAGCAAGACTAATCAGATCCCTGAGATTTTCTTAACGAGCAGACTCCATTATGGAAGCACTCTTCTCATGTGGTTGGAGTTTTGCATTTCAGTGAATAATGGAGTCTCAAGATGTAAAAGGGGGATATATAGGAAGAAAGAAACAACAGATAAAATAAATTTTTGGCTCAATAAATCATATGAGCCTAAATTGCATTTCTTTTCTCTTGCTGCTCCCTGGTACCTTGTGGCCAGTTTGAACAGGATTCTCTATTTTCAGCTCCCAGCTCTGTACCACATTCTTACCAAAATGCACAAGTCTCTCCTCAGAAAAGGCTCAGATGCTAAAGGGACAGTGACCCATGACCATGAGGTATGTGGGGCTTTGGTGCTGCATTTCCCACCTCTGGTAATGCTGTGAAATTGCTTCACTTCTCTTTCTGAGAAAAGTCTGAGGTCCTTTTGCATTTCCCACAGACCAGCAAAGATAAGTTCAAATCTGCTCTTACATTACCTTGGGATACTTACTATGTACTCCTGACATTTTTCTAGCATTCATTAATTTTCTCAGCATATCAAGCACTATTTACCTCTCTTTTAAAGCCTTTAATAACTGAGAGCAGAAATCCTCTAGCGATAGTACAGTCTGACAGAAGGAGTATGTTCCTTCTGCAAAAGAGAATATTACCCTCACGACTTCAATTCCAACTGTCAGGAGCAAAACCTGAGTTTGTTGACAACTCACCTGCCTTGGAATGAACTATCTCCCCTGGAATTACAGAGGGGTCTCATAGCTTCCACACTCAGGAGGCAAAACTGCAGCAAAAAGATCCTAATTGAGAAATGAAATCTCTTGATTATAGCAGGGTGGTTTTGGACTTGCTGTGAGTACAATTAAGTCAGTTTATGTGAAGCTGGGATCCTGATCACCAGCAGTGGATCCCTGGCATTCTGCTGCAGTCAGCATGGATAGGCCCTCTGACCAGCTCCTGCACCCTCAGCTCATTCCTCACCCTCTGATCCCCACGTGAGAGATTTGCAGCCACCTGGACCTCGCAGAATCTAGGAAGCCTCTTGCAGGAGAAATCAGTGAATTGAAAGAAGAAGATGCAAATATACAGAAAATACAAAAGAGAACTGCAGGAATAGTGCACTCCACCCAAATTTAAAGAAAACAACTGTTGACATGCAGGGATGAGCAGCACACATGGAACAGAGTGTCTGACCTTTCCAAGAGTCTTGTCTGCTCCTGATTCCTGCAAGGCAAGTGAGATGCCACAGACACACAGACACTTTGTCACCCAGCACATGAGGAAACTGCTCTGCCACACTGGATGGCAGGATGTGAACATATCTTCTGTTCTGTGGCTTTTCTCAGAAGGTACTTAGGAAGAAAAATGTTGGAGGAAATCAGCTGATCAACCAACCAGCAAATTAAAATAAAGCTTGAAATTCAATTAACTGCAGCACTCTTATGCATTATGTATAATACCTTTTAAAAATTAAATATGACACAGAGGGATAAATCTGGACACCCCAGAGAAGAAAACAAACTAAACCTAGAGCATATTTACAGTTTTAGGTAAGGTTCTGTAAGATCAACTTTAGAGAATGAAATTTCTTTTCCATTCAGGAACTGCATTAATACAAATGCTTGTCTTTTCTAGTAATTATTTAGTAATAGCCAAGATAAAGACATTAAGAGTGTTTCATAATCACACAGTGGGGTTCAATACTGATTCTCTCATTATCAAATCTGCTCAACATACAAGTCAAAACACGATTTTTCTAACCAACTACATTCTTCATTTTGGCATTGTAATCCAAGCTTCTGATGTTAGAAACAATTATGAGGAATTAAGAGAGAGTTTGATGACTGTAAGATATATATGCACCAGTCCAAAAAGGAGCCTCTCCTCCCTATGCACATTGCTCTAATAAAGAAAATAATGTTTGGCCTGCTTCTATCCATTGAAAGCAGCCTGTTGGAACCTACAGGTCATGAAGAAGATAAAGCCACACGTAATCTCTGTCCTTGGTTGTCTTCAAGAGCAGAGTGGACATAAGAGATATAAGAGATGACCCATTTGGAGCAGAAGAGACATCCAGAGGCCTCTTCCAACACAAATCATCCATAACCTTACAAACCCAAATCTGGAGTGCAAAATTTGTCCCAGGGGTCAGACAGGTTGTCAGGGAAGATGTCATTTTTCCTGTTTATAGCTACAAGGCTATCTTGTAAGGAATTAATAACAAGGCACAACATCACACAAATATGGTGTATTAGGTGTTCAAACTCTCTGACCTTGGCAAGTCCATGACTTGATTACTGGACATACAGAATATATATGTTGGCTGGGATTTGAGTAGTGACATGAGAAGGCAGGTCAAACTGTGATGCAGCAACACTACATAAAATCAAACCCTGAATAAGCAAAAGCTGAAATTAACCTGAAAACTGTACCTTAAACAGCTTTTAAATCACGGAGATAAATTCATCCCATTATATTATATGGTGAGCAAAGTTTTCTGTAATATGTCATTTCTCTTCCATTTTGTTCAACCTCTTTTGCTCCATAAGTTCCCTTCTCTGTTACCTTGTCTTACTATTTTCAAAAATTGAATTTAGTTCAAATTTTTTATTTTGTCTTCCTTCAAGTTCCTTTAATATTCCCTTGTCCCTGTAGTACTCTTAAGTACTTTTTATTTGTGGTGTTTTTTTCATGGCATTCATAATGCTGCTTTAAGAGCTACATTAGCCACACTTACAAAATCCCTGTCAAATCTTTCAATATTGCTCTATGAACCCATGGAGCAATAATGCTATTCCTAAAGGCAAATGTGTACTGCTATACTTAAATAAATAAACCCCATAAGCACACTAAGTGCAAGACAACACGGTGAGTCAACAAAGAAACACAGCAACAAATAATCAATATAAATGAATCTATAAATGATCAACTGGTGATCTCAATCTAAATAACTGCTAAAAGAGCAATGTTTCCCTTGGAAGAAATGAGACATTTTACACTGATATTGAACATTGACTTTTTGGAGAGAATGACCACAGGTTTATTTTATTTGATAGGTATCTCTGACTTGGCATTATGTTAGCAAAATTTAATCTTCAATATCCCTTATGCTTACCCTGTCCCTGAAAAATGGCCTGATCTCAGTTTGTTGGGCTGGGTTATAAAGCATGTCTCACTAAAATATCGCAACGCTTTTTCATCATTTTTCCCCCTGACTTCCTGCAAGTCTCATTTTGCATCTACTTATCTTTGCTATCTCTTTGCCCTGACAAGACTTCGTGGCTGTGATTCTGGGATTAAATCCTAGACCACCAAAAAATTCATAATATTAGGTATTTGCACTGATCAAAGTGGGAATAGGCTCTGTCACACAGCCATCATGAAATCCAGCATATTTTCTTGTTTGTGCATGGGAGGATGGCAAGGGCATGTGAAATGCAACCTGTACTTCACAACTGAGAGAAAAAAAGAGAAAGCACCTCTGAGGAAGCCATTCTTGCAGCTATGACTAAAAAACCCCAAAGTTTCTGTTCTATTAATAATAGCTGTACTAATAAAATACTAATTGTAAACAGCATGTCTCTATAATACCTGGGTTGGCCATTTCTGCCCTGTCACATCACACTGCTCATTTCTGTGGCACTAACCTTGGCCAAGCAGATGTTTTGAGCAGTGCAGCCACAGCCAGGACAGCGAGCCAGTTGTGTTTCTTTACTCAATTTCAAAGCAATATATTTTAACAGCTCCTGGGGAGCACTACCAGCATGTGTGAAAAATGTTTCCTCAGACCCATCTTAGACTGTGCTGTGCAATTTGCATTAACAACCCAAAACGTGCCCTGAAATCACAACTCCAGTAACACACACAAGAATACATTCTGTGATCCTCTCTGTCCCCAACTCCAGTGACACAGTAAAGAAAACATTCCATGATCCTCTCTGTCCCCAACTCCAGTAACACAGGAAACACAACATTCTGTGATCCTCTCTGTCCCCTGTCTCCTGCCAAGGCTTCAGAATATGTTCAGCCTGGCAGCTGAGTAAGAAAGGTTTGCAACTGCAAGAGCTAAGCTAAGCTCATGATAGCACTTTGAGAGCCATGTGAACACTGGTCTCACTCCAGTTTCAAGTGCTGAGTTTCATGGCATGAAAATGTCCCACAGACAAAGAACTGCCCAGGCTGTGAGGCTGAAATCTCCACACTGAAATCCTCCTCCTCTCCTTCTCCCTGAGAGCCCTGCAAGGCAGAACAACAGTACATTGCCTTTTCTTGGAACAAATCTGCAGATCAAGCTTTTGCTTTTGACTCAGGAAAAGCCCAGGAAAACTATACCCAAGTAATTTCATGTCAAAGTCCTGTTCTTTGAGGCATTAAGCATGTAGTGCAGCTGGAGCAGCTTGTCTCCAGCAGAACTGTCTCAGTAACATAATGAATCTCTCACACCTTTGGACTGTGGAATAGGGAAGGGACACTTGCTAGGCTAAAAAGCCACATCTGAATTTCCTGGACACAGTCACCAAAATTCCCAGTGCCAGCACATAGTCTTTTTATGGAATTAAGCCAGATGCTTTTCCCTAAAACTTCTCAGAGGTAGCATCAGACAATCTTATTGAGCTACTATCACTCTTTTCTCACTCAGATTGACTGATAGCAGTCAATAAGAATCACTGAATGTGTGACATTTAAAATATGACAGGCATATTCTAAAATTTAATTATTGCCCCTAACTGACACCTATTTTCAATGCAAATTTAAGAACAGAACCTTCTGTCAGCAGCTAATCTTGCAAGATGCAGCGTTCCCTCGGTTTACATTGATTTCAAGTGAAGCTGATCGCAGTGATTGGCAGCCAGATGCCCTCTGCCTCTCAGAGGTTCCAGCTTTGCATGATTTTCCCTTTTCCAGTCTTGCTTTCCAAAATGTCTAGCATATTTGATTTCAGCGAAGTCTGGACAAGACAAAGGCTGTGGTTTTCTTACTCCTCCACAAGCAATAAGCAAATGCAACATTAAAAAAAATAAAAAAATTCAAATGAAATGGAAGTTCCTCTATGTAAAGTACAACTCAGAGAGAGAGAGAAAAACAATCAATGGGTACATAAGACAGGCACTTCAGCAACCTATTTTGATGAATCCTCATCTATGGAATCAGAGTTAAAAAGATGACTTAGGAGTGGAAGAACTTACAAACATGAATGAACAACGAACTTCATCCAAGCACTTACATTAGCAAAAAACTGACTCATTTGTGGGAGGAAAATAAGTTGATATCAACATCTGAAGGATAAAATTTTATGCAAATTGTACCATGTACGGATATTTGATGCAGAGTAAAGGTGAGACTTCTACTTCCACATCAGAAACCCTTATAGACTTTTTTGTCTGACTCTCACACAAACAAAGGAAAACTTCTGTGGTACAAGAGGAAAAATTGCATAAATTACCCATTTATTTCCCTATATCTTATGTTCTGTGAATAGGTATTTTTCAGGTTCTAATTTCAAATTTTAAAAGAGAGACATTTTCATTTGCTTAATTAACTGCCAGATCCTTTGGCAATTCAGTCCTTTCTGCGGCACTGAAGTGAATATATTATTTCAAGTTTATGCAGAAACCTGAAATTTATCTTAAACCTCATGTGTCTTTAAGGTCAAATAACACCGAGGAATAAATGACTAATAATACTTTCATGTGCAATATGGGCACTAAAGGTGTGGTGCAAGCATGCTGCTCTCATAGTCTTTGTCATTTTTCTTGAATTTTTTCTTGTATCTTCTTGCATATGAAAATAGATAAAATAGCATTAATATCTAATAGTTTCAGTGTGAGTATCAAGATACTATTTTCAAGTGAGACATCTTTAAACTCATCACAGTTTTTAATTTCCACAGGAAATAACAGTTTGGGGTTTTTATTTTCCCCACAGAAAAGTCTAAATATTTAAATTACCATATTTTTAATGTACTGACATGTTGATGGTCAGATGTTCTTTGATGCTCAAAGATAGATTGGCAGAATTCAGAGCAGCATAGGGGCTTACAAAAACGTGGTATTTATGTTTGGCAGCAATTACTTTGTGAAAAATACAAGGTGACTCTTTTTACGCTCCTTCTTTCTTCTTTTTTATATTTTTCTCCCCCAAGTTTGGCATGAATCAAAAGAGCTAAAAACTAATTTAACATGACAAATGCTTTCATCACTCCCTTAACCTCTGAAATGAACACTCTGACAAAGACAATATGTGTGCTATATGCTTTCCTTTTGACACTTTATAAATTACTTTCTTGTAACTGGGTTTTACCACCAGCCCAATATCTTCAGGATGTCCTAATTTGAATGGCTGGTTCTGCATTCTTCATATGTCACCCCTGGATAATAGGAATAACTCCTGGGCTTTGTGAAATGGCACAAGTCTCAGAGAGGACTGTGGGACAATTTTATTTCCATCCTGCATGCTGGAATTTACTAAAAGGTTGTGCAACACTAGCAACTAATACTCTGCATTTCGTTCACATCTGGCTATTGAGGAAACAGGGAGAAGTGACAAACCTGGCTTTAAATGTGCAGACAGCCTTGTGTACACCAGGTAATGGAAAAGTTAAGTTTTTCTACATTTTTCCTTTTCTCTACTATTAAAAATAGTGTAATCATAGCCCACAGAAACATCTTAAAGGGCTTTTTCTTGCACACCATCTGCACTTTTTCCCTCTGTCAAACCCTTTAACAAGAAGACCAAAAGTCACCTGATTTATTTTCAGCCTGGTGAATTTGATCTGTGTTGAAGTTTCTGCAGGAGCCCTTCCAGTGTAAAGGAATTCAGACATAGACCAGTATGTCTAAGATGGGAAAATGTCTGCACACAGAACCAAGCCTATTCTGCACAATCAGTCAGCGTAGTTTGCAGAGGAAGATTTAGAAAATTTCAGATAACAGTGGTACTGACTGGCCTGTAAAGGAAGAGTCTATCTAAATAGTCAGACTTTGATGACATATTATGATATAAACCATCAATCTATATGTATTTTAAAAGAGAAAATAAAACCCAAAGTTACCTTCTAACAAGGCATATTGCCATTATTTTGACAAATGTTTAACTTAAAATCTCAGTAGTATCTTTATTTAACATCAATTATGTAGTGTGGCAAAAAGTTCCAAAGGTTATTTATGCACCATGAATTTATTTTTAAAGTGTTAAATATACTGCCTTTTTTCATTTCATTCATTGTATTTTTAGTTGTGTGTTGGAGGAATGGCAAAAGGAATGCCTAATAATTTTTAAAATATTTTTTCTTTTCTGTCAGTTATGAGAATTTTTTTTTGCTTCTCTTTTCAAATCACCCTCATTATAATTTTTTGGTGCCAGGCATAATCTTTTGCAGTCTCAAAGTCCCATGTTTAACCTTGTAGACATCATGTTTTCAATGATCCATTCATATCAATTCTCCCATCTCTTTTATGATAGGGCAATTCATTTAGAAATCCTGAAGAGTATGAGAACTTCAAAGTACTCTTCAAATATAATTTACCTCATATTTGCCATCACTGCCTTTTGCATTTGGTCCTGCAAGAGTCTTGGTCAGCACTGACACAACCACGTTCACACAGCCCAGGTTACACTGACAAACCCAAAGGGCAGAACCATTTGCTGCAAATTTTGATGACCTTTCCCCATAACTCTTACTTTTAGCTAATGTATTCCCAGTGATGGAAACTCTGCTGTGGTAGAGAGCAAGAAATTTTCTTTGTGGACATGTAAGGCAGAAATACAATAGCAGCACCTTCAAAGCCTTTCCTTTTTTCAGATCAGGAGATGATTTAGCACCTTAAGTCACACCGTTGGAGGACAGCAAGGGTTAGTTTATAGCTGATGGTCTTACACATACTCTTTGTCATGTGCAATGAATTGTATGATTTTTTGCTGAGAGGGAAGGAATTAATTTAATAAATGACCTACCTAAAGCACTCCACTCTTACCTTTCTGTTGCTTTCATGCATCTAAGGCTACATCACTGCTTTTTTGTTTTTTTCTTTTCTCTCACTTCCATCACTCTAAATTATGATCACGGTGGATCTATCAAATTTATTCATAGGATTAATTTCAGCTATTTTCTGGCTTTGACATATACTTATTCTTTCCTGTGCATGGCATGAAGCTTGTCAGGTAACTTCTCATTATTTAAACCTTGAGCTAACACTCTCTCCTAAACCCTGCCTTGTGTTCACTACCAACTCTATTGTGCTCATCATTCTTTCAACAGGAAAGAAGACCTCAAAACCTTCTGTCAAAATCGATCAGTTGTGTCTTTACTTGAAATGATAGATCATTCATCAATTATTAAGAGTCAATACATTGCCTTACATTCTCTCATCTTATGTATGAAAGTGTAAAAAGCAATCACCATGTTGCAAAGCTTTGCTTAAGATTACAGTAACCTAAATACCAAGGAAAAAACCCCACATTTCATAATCCATCACTTCAAAGTTATGCACATGATTAAAATGTTCAACTTGCAGTATATCATTTCCCTTGTGCATAATCACTCTAACAGGGAGCTGCTGTATGATAACTGTCAACTTCAATGAATTATGTGCTTTCCAATCTTTTCATTTATATCCCAAACTAAGCTTGTTATTCTTCTGAGGCTTTCTTCAGGGGAAACACAGAAAGATGGTTAGAGCTGTAGTACTCACTGTAGGTCTGGACTAAACAGACAGCAGGAACAGTCAGCCAGTTCTCTCCTACTACTGTATATATTAATCACATATGGAAGCTCATTAGTATGAAAAATGGGGTTTTCTTAGAAAATGGTGTCTGTCCTGAAGAGTCAGGTTATATAGGATCAAAAAAAGAAAAAAAAAAAAAGAAAAGAGAAAATTCAGCACATCTTTATAGATCTTTTGAGTGCTATATGTGAGAATGGTTTCAGAGAGGAAATAAATCCCACAAAGAATAGGTCTGGAAAGTATTAACAGAAAATATCCTCAAGCTACCATAATTTTGCCATTTACTCAGAGAACCTAAAGAGTGTGCAGCACTTCACTGTCATCAGCATATTGTTAAAGGCATTGTAAAAGGTACAAAATACACTGACAGACACCTAAAAAAACCCTCTACAACAACAGAGAATGAGAAGGACCAGAGAAGGGGGAGTAAGTCAGAAATTAATTAAATTATTTAAATTAAGAAAGACAAAATCTCAGCAGCATGTTCAAACCATCTCCAAAAACCCACAGAAAGGATGAGAACACAGTGTGGTCACTATCAACATATGAATCCTGGGAAATAAACACAACATTCAGAGTTTCTATATTTTTCCTTACAAAATGCTAAGGATGAGTGGAATATAGAAACTAACTGCATGCAAAATGGCAGCATCTAATGATTCAAATTTAACACCATCAGGATTTAGGTACATAGACCAATATAGACTGAGAACTAGTAATCAAAATGATTTTGGTGTTTTTTATCTAAAGGCAGCATGTGATGGTAATATTTGAATTCAAATGCCACTGGCTTCTGTTACTTATGTGAATTCACCACCTATCACATGTTTTTTCTAAATACTTTTTAAACATATGGCACTACATCAAAAAGTCATTAAATCCCTCTGTTTGGACCATCTATGAGATGTGCATATCTGACACCTAAAGTTAACACTGCACATTAAGAATCCTGAATCAATTTCTTGCTTCCACTGCTCTTACGACAGTGAACGTGACTTGAACATTTTATTTTTCCTCATTAATCAGTATAAGGAATAATAATATTTTTTGCTCACTAAGAACACACATTTGTGAAACACTCTGACCATCCTTTCATCGGCTCAACTTCCATTTTCTGACACAGCCACGTGGTTTGAGAGAGAAAACACAGCCTTACCTATGAAATATGCTAGCAAGATGGCAAGCAGGACTGCAGCAGCAATTGCAGATAAAGCAGCACATTTCCAGCTACAGTACTTGGAGGGTTTTTTCAGCTTGAATGCATTCCTGGAGAATGTATTTCTAGGTAACAGTCTGGGAGGTGGAGTGTAAACCGTTCCTGAGGTCAGCGGGTAACCAGGGGAAGAGCTGCTGAACAGAGGAGTAGTTCCAGAAGATGTCTTAAACAAGAAATGCCTGAAAAACATAAAATGGAACAGAGTTGAAAATGGCAAGTCCTGTAGTTAAGACAGAACATCTCCTACTCCTATACCATTGCAGCTGTCTCAGCCTGGGAAATTCAACCAAAAAGTAAAAGGATTTTGTAGGAAGAAACAGGGAAATGAAAATTCTCCTTTTTTTTTTGCTACCAGATCTTAACAACTGGCACTAAAATACAGTGTCAGGATATCTTTCTTAATCTTTTCTGTAATTAGATGCAACTTGACCAAATACTAGCTAAAACACCAGCATGACCCATAAATCTCTGGGAGTTCCCTGTGGATTCCACCACACAAAAAATGTTCTAAGAAAACCACACTCTCACCCTGATCTACACTCTTTGCAAAAGCTCCCAGCAAACCACTAAGAACATACTGAGCAAAACCCGTAGTCCTGTAGGAAAAGATCTTTCCAGAATTAGAATTAACCATGATTTTGTGGTTTAACAGTACACAGGTTTGGTTTGAACAGCTCAGACAATTACCAACAGTACATGACTTAGCAGATAAAACCAGGATTTCAGCCTCCCATGCATTTGTTAGGAAAAAAAGAAGGGACAGAATGCACTCTAACGAATCTCAGAAAATGCTGTCAACACATTCCAGACAGAGGAAATGGAGAAAGCAAACTGGAAGACTAGATGGTTTCTTTAGATTAACTTCTCACAGTCAGGCAGTACTGACTACAAACGTGTTCCCAGCAAACAATAAAAAGAGACGCACAGAATAAAGGCTGTGGTCCTACAGAAAGTCACTTGGTTGAAGACAGAGAGCTCTGAAGACTTGCTCCATACCCTCTTCCTTCACAGCTCTGCTTCTTGGAATCAAGCAGAATGAAGACACTCAGTAATCTCCAAAATCAAAATCACAGCTTAAAATAACCCAGGCCTTACTTCCAATGTAAAATATGTTTAACATTTTTATTCAGATACAATCCAGTATGTCACTCTCAAACCACCTGTTAGAGCTTTAAAATCCATGTCACTCACTTGACAACAACAATTTGGAAGTTGGAGGCTGAGATGTGTTTCCCCAGTATGTTTTCCAGCCCACCATCATGACTGTGACTCCTGTCAAGCATAGTTTTGTGTATACCTATTCTACAGAAGTGATTTTAAAGGCATTTTTAAAAACATTTGTTTTGCAGTAAAACCCAGAGCATAAGGGATTCCACAGAACTTGCATACAGGTAAAAGTAAAAGGAAAGCTGACTAGGCTCCTCAGATTTCTGATTAAACATTTCCATTTGAAGACAGCCTCTGAAAATATGCTGGGTTTTGGTTTTTGTTAAATGAAACAATTATAAACTCTGTTAATGAACATAGAAAATCACTTTGACATTGCCTTTGTTATTGAATTTTAACTCCAAGTGGCCTTGCACATCCCTTTCAACAGTGACAAAAATCTAGTCTGTTGTAGAAAATAGACAAAGAGAGTGGCAGTATCCACTGTCATAACTTTTTCTTTGTGCTTTGGAGACTTCAGATATGCAATCAAACAGATTAATTCTAACCAGTTACTTAATAGAAACATTGGGGGTTTTTTTAACAAATAAAGACACCCTTCTTTTTTCTTTATCAGTGAGGGACATTAGAGGTTAGAATTCCTTCTTTTCTGCACATCATAGGTGATCTATGAGAAAAAGCAATAAAGGCAAATGCTAAAAGACTTCCCTTTAAAATTACCAGCCTTTTAAATTATGAAAAACATCTTGCAGCTAAAAGAAAGCAAGAAATAATGAAAGTCTGATGTCTTGAATACAATTTTAAATGTTCTTTACTTTGCAACTGTTCAATTAAAGTAATTTATGAGAAAATGATGCTATGGGGCTGGTTGTGTCACAGCAGATCTATTGACCCTTCTGCTCCTTCTGTCTGGGTAGAACCTGATTAATTTGTCAGCAGAAGCAGGTTTAGTCCTTTCTAGTTGCTCTCCAGTGTTGGGAGCACAAGACCACTGCCATGATTGGATCTAGGGATTGAAATGACACGGAGCATGAGTGTGGACCCGATATTTTCTGAGCCTGAGCTCCTCCCAAGGGAAGCTTTTCAACAGTTTTCTTTTTCCCAAAACAGCCTTGTGTAAACAATATTCCTTTCCCATGACAACAGGTGTTGTTTGCTATTTCTGTTCCTCAGCCAATGGGAGAGGTGTCAGTGCTATGGACCAATAACGTGTCTTAGTGCAGCATGTTATAAAAGGGCTGAATGAATTGTAAATAAACCTTCCGATTTCTACTGCCCTCTGACTGGAGTCAAACATCTTTATTTCATGTCCTATTGCAACACATGAGGAACAAGGGAAAGCCACAGGGAAGGCAGATCCAGTGAGACAAAGGCAGGCAGGAAAGCTCCTCTCTCATCCAGAGTCTGCCCCAGCCCAGGACTCCTTCTCCTCCTGAATCCTCGTGGCAGGAATGATCCCTTAGGTTTGGAGAGAAGGGTTTATAACAGACAGTTCTTACCCTTTCCCTGCCCAAAAGCAGCCCTTTCACAACCAAAGTGGAAATTACAGTCCTTGGAACTGTCTTTATCTGAAATGCCTTTAAACCCAGGAATTTTATGTCCTCTTTAGCTGAGAAGGCAGCTACAGCACCAACAGAAATTTTAATATAAAGCATTGTTAAAGTAAACTCAGATATATAATGAAACTCTGCTCCCATTAAAATTGAATTAATGAATATCTAGATATGCTTTAATAGAACATGTCAATCATATACTGTTGCATGTGAGAAGACAAAAAAAGGAGAACAAAAAAGTAGCTCCACTGTGATCCACTTTGAGATACATAAAGTATATAAAGAAAACCAAAACACTTATCCATGCAAACAGGATCTCTATCATATTGTTAAAACTAATCAGAGCTTGGTAGAAGCAAAAAAGCCAACTGAAAAGGATATGTGAGATGTCATTCTCAAAGCCAAAAAGGAAGAATGTCATTGGATAAACCCTGATTTTGTCACACTTTGTTCTACCCGTGCATTTTGAAAGCTGAAAATCCATTGTCTCAGTATGAGGACCCCTGACAAAGTGGCAGCAATCAGAAGACATCACACCACCTGAAAGCACACAAGTTCTGCCTCCCAAAGTTAAAAAAGACATATAACTAAAGATGTGTTAAATATCCCCCAAGACAGTTTGGAAAAAACTGACACTGCATTCCAAAAGGGAATGCAGATTAGCAGATACACCTTAAATCATAGCAAAGCACACCAGAAAGATTGGGAACATAATGGACAAAACACTTGGACCCCCAGAGTTTTAAATCTAGATTCAGCTACTAATGGAAATAAATTGACTTGTCTCAACTCTATCCCTAAACCCAATGATCTATAGCCATATTTTTATGTGAGATTTGACATGCTCTGGTACAACCAATTGTCTGTGGGCTGAAGCTGCACAGAGAGAACATGAGCATTTATCAACATTAATTACAGCCTCACAGTGGTAAGGCTGGGAGCATTGTACAATGCCTGCTTATGAAAATAAATGATCTGATTTGTACCAGTTCACTTAATTTCAAATACACTCCACATAAGAATTAAAAAATTGTATTCTCTGTCTTACCTGTTCACCTATCAAACACGATTAAGAAAAACACATTTTCTACCTCACAATTAAGGATTAGCAATTTGAATTAGACTAGGACTAATTTTCTATTTTGAAAACATGGGAACAAATTTGCTA
This sequence comes from Illadopsis cleaveri, assembly GCA_013399915.1. Classification (NCBI taxonomy): domain Eukaryota; kingdom Metazoa; phylum Chordata; class Aves; order Passeriformes; family Timaliidae; genus Illadopsis; species Illadopsis cleaveri. The sequence goes on along the minus strand of VXBB01000823.1, from coordinate 97,216 downwards.
AGTCTCAGCCCAGTCTCCCTAATTTCTGTGGATCAATAAGACAATTCCACACTGAAAAAACTCACACAATATGGTTGCCAGCCTAGGATGATTCTGTAATTTCAGTGTCCTTGAAAAGATGTGGAAGGAGCTGGGGTGCTGCCCACAGAGCAGACCCTGCAGCTCTCACTGTGCTCTCCTCTCCCAGGATTTAGGATTCTCCCCCTCTGTTTTCAGCACTGGGGTCACACCCAGGTCCCAAAGGTGACATCTGTGAAAGTTGAGCTTGAGAGGGGACATTTGGCCACTGTTCTATGCACTGATGGCACATGGAAAAAGCTGTATTTTGCTTTCTTCATNGTGTTTAAATTGTATAGTTACAAGAAATTGCCTCAATCATATCAAATACACAGACTAAACTCAGTAAGACAGGTTTTTCAGTAGGCAGCNGGCATGTGCTTTCCCACAGGTCAAAAGGACCTCTGGTGTTCAGGGAACAGTGGTCTGACAGAGACTGTATTAACTTCCATATTCTTTGAGAGAACAATCAGCTTCCCCCCGCCTCCTTTCTGGACAGATTGTCATGGCAGCACACTGCAACAATGAGTGGAGGAAAAAAAAAATTGGTTTGGTGATCAAAAACTGTAATAGAAAGGAAGAAAAAGACATTTTCTAACAAAAATTGCTTCTTTCCCTCCTCATACTGTCCTAAACTTATTCTGTATTAAAAAAAAAAAAGGCATACAGAGAATTGTAATGCTGAAATGGTCTTTTTATATTTTATAGGGTTTTTAATAGTAATTAATAGAAAAGCTACATGCCAAGAGAATAGTAACAGCTCAATTTAGTTGTTCTAAGACTTAAAAATATCTTCAAGTTGTGGTAAAATCACATCTGTCTATAATTTTATTGGACATTTATTCTTAGCAGAAAACAATGGAATATAGTACATAATATGCTGGCTTTCATTGTGATTAAAAAAAAAAACAACAAAACCTTCTGCAGTTTTCAAAGTCTTCCAAAAAAGTAGCCATGAGTCATTTTATGTCAGTGGAAGCCTCAAAGTGGCTGTCAAATTCAGACAGTGAAGTTTAATGGAAGAGTTCTAACTTCCAAACAGAAAGAAACCAAGTCTGAAGAAAACCATGGACTGTTCCTATGCCTGTTATGAACAAATGAACTCTGAGTGGTAGAGCAGTACAAGCTTTGGTTACCTGTGTCTCAGTCTCTCCCCAAATGAGATTTAATTGTATGTTCTCTCAGGTTCTTGCAGAAAACATGGGACCATCAGCCACGTTTCCACAGCTGAGGGCTCTACCCTTTGGAGTGCCTAGAACTCTAAAGCCAGCAATAAAGCTTAACAGGTGTTACCTGTTTGTGTTTAAATTGTATAGTTACAAGAAATTGCCTCAATCATATCAAATACACAGACTAAACTCAGTAAGACAGGTTTTTCAGTAGGCAGCTACTTCAAATACATGTATATACATGTATTTAAACATGTATAGATGTATATATACAACACATACTTAAACATTTTATATACACGTATATAAACCCACTGGCTGTTTTACAGAGCTGTGTGTTGTGCACCCCCACACCCAAATGCTTGTGGAAACTATTCCAGTGCTTTTCAGCCTGCTGCAGACACTGCTGCAGGCACTAAGGACACTCTGTTAGGCACGGGAACAGTATTTCAGGATGAACATGTCAGTATCAACACCACACTTGGACCCACTGTAACCTCCTGATCCTTGCAGCAGCCCCCAGCACCCAGAGCAGCTCCAATTCCTTACTCAGAGATCTTTCCTCAGCTCTTGAAAGGCTGAGGATTCCTTGAAGGCTGGGTTCTTCACATCCCCAGGCAAAGTGCTCTAAAAGCTGCAGAGTGTAAAGCAGTGTCACAGAGGCTGCTGTGAGCACCAGGCTGGCTCGTCACCGCCACTGCCACCCTCTAACAAAGACACAGCTGGACATGTGAAGCTCAGTAATTGAACACTGCCTGACAGCCGGGCAGGGTGGTGTACAGAAAGGCAGGTGCCAACCTTTGGGCACCTTGATCTGTCATATTATGAAACAAAACCAAGCAGGCATCCCTCACAAAGCCACAAAGGCAAAACACCTGCACTGCGTGACAGGCACCTCTCCACAGGACACCTGCTCTTCATCTGCAAGACTCAGATTCTCCTGCATACAACCACAGAGCAGTTCTCTCTCCCCAGTCCCACTGTGAGCTGAGCCCCTGGAGTGTTCTCTGGGGGCTCTCACCACGTGCTCCCTGCTCTGGCTTGTCCCCATGGCACTGCCCCATCCCAGGCTGCTCAGAGCTGTGACACTGCAGAGCTGTGACAGAGGCTGGGGAAAGGCAAGATGGAACCCATAGAGAGGGGAAGGATTGCTGAACTGGGGGTCATGAGCAGCTTGAGGGTTTGAGATGGAGAACCCAACTTGGAAAGGTATAAAATCCAAAAGGGGAATATGCACATGGCAGCTCAGCAGCTCCAGGAGCCACCTGTTCACCTTCCTGGCTGGTGGTTCTACGGTCAAAAAGATTCCAAGCACTCTGCAAGAGGTGTGAACCCACTCACTCAGCCTGTCTGCTTGAATCCTCGTTAGCTTTTGTGGGAGTTAGCCAGTCAATAGCCAGCTCTGCTCTTTGAATTTATGAATCTCCTTTTGCTCTATGGTTTATTCCTCAGGAACAGAGCAACCAAACTGCTGGTTAATGCCTGGTAAAGAGTAACAGGCACAGCTGCAGACACAAACACAAAAAATCAGGGTGTTTGCATATGCACTTACATGAAAGTGTAGCAGATCCAGGAACATTCAGGCAGCTCTGAATCAACTCAACTACAGGAACTTTCTCTTCTAAAGCAGAAAACCTTGTGTCTTTTTTTGCCATAGGTTTCTGAGTAGTTGTTGCATGGTGCCAAGTGATCAAGTGCAATAATGCCTCCATTTGTTATTCCAGTGGTGAGGATTATGGTAACAGTGTTTTGCATTTCAATGGGTCCATGCAGTTTTAACTTTCTACATCAATTAATGAACATAATTTCAAAACACTTCTATTTTAAAAGGCATACATGTAAGCTCTCCACTATCTCTTAATTCAACTACTCACTTAACAAGAAAAAAAGAAAAAGTACCAACAGTGGTATTTCAAGTCTGTAAATCATAGAACAGAATAATAAAACTCAGAGCTCAGAGAAATTTATCAGTTGACGCATAAACTTAAATAAAGAGGAACAAAAATCACATAATTCTAGACTTTTTTTATAAAGACCCTAAACGTGCCTGTCTCTTCCTGTGCACTCACACTGCCTGTTCACTCTGCACAACCCAGAAGTTAAAAATGCAAATGAGCAAGATCATGAAAACATGCAATTATCTGCAATCAGTAAAAACTTCTTTGAGCTCATGTGTACGTGAGTGGGAGTACATCGAGATCGATTTTCTGAATCATCATTATGTATCCTGCTTTTGTAGTGTTTTCCTTCACCCTTTTCCCTCTACTGTGCCTATATTTGTTATGAAAATGATACCCCAGTAGCCTGCTAAAAATGACCTTTCTACCGTGCTTTTGGAATTCCTCCAAGTACATGGCCCAAATGTGTTCAAAGTCCTTGGGGATGCTTTTGACTGTGCTTTCCTTGACTCTTCAAAATGCTTTTGATTTTTAGACAGGTCCAGAATCTATCTATGCAGATTCCAGTTGTTTAGAAAGTCCCCACAACCTTTCTGCAACCTTCTTATGCAGGAAGGAACAAGAGAATTAAGGACTCAGTTCGTGCCCCAGCCTTCAGTTTCAGAGGAATAACATCTGCTCTAGCACATGTACCTGTAGCTGCAAGTAAATGGTAAGAGAAAGCCACAAAAGACAAAGCAAAATTAGAGTGAGGACTCATTTCACTGTTCCAAGTAGTTGTTTGTTATGCCCAATATATCCTAGGAAATTGCATTAACAAAAGAAAAGGAAATTTTGTTTCACTGTTCTGTTCCAGAACATTTTGCATCATGTGCAGAGATATCAAAATATTGAGACATCATTGAAAATAGGCAGACAATTGCAGAGAGCAGCTGTAGCTTGGAACTTCAACACATTCAGAAACTTCGAGTTTACAAATTCAGTTCAGAAGTTCTGCAGCTGCTCTTGACACCCGGACACGGTGCAAAGAGGGAATGTGGTATTAACAACAGCTCAGATATTTCATTTGTTTCTTAAAAAAATTAATACTGCTTTCCCCCACTGTTAAATCCCTCTCCTCATGTGCCCTGCTCTTGGGTTTTTTGCCTCGACTGCCTCGGCCTGTGCAAAGGCTCAGTGCACTGTGCTCATTCCTGCACTGGAGCACTGGGTGCAGATGTTCCCCAGCTGTGACAGCCCACGATTCAAGCACTGCATGGGGCACACTGGGATACAGCTCATGTTGCTGCTCCATCCTTTCATCTCTCTTTGCTGTCCTCAGGCTCACCCAGAGTGACTGTGCTGCAATCAGACTGGCAAAGTAACAAATGCAGCTTGAACTGCAAGGCAAATATTTTGAAGAGTTCTTTTAAGGTTCATAGGAATTCTTTTCAGGCTAAAATTTCACATTTTTCTGTCTTTAAACTGAACTTTGCAAAAATGGCCTCAGATTTGGACCATTGGTCTTATAATACAGCCCACAAGATCTAAGGAAACCTATTTCATAATCACCAGAAGGGTGGCCACCATCCTTTCTCCTGAAGCACAGAAGAAACATTAGGATGTTACAGTCTTCCTTAAAGCCTTGCATCACATCCTCGTGAGCAAGCACAAAGAAATTATAGACATAGATACAAAATTATCTTTGCAACTGAAAGGTTTGGACTGAAAATATTTCAAATTACAAGACTAATTATGAGAACTGAAGAATAAGAGTAATTTCTATTTAATTCTAGCCTTCTTTCCTCCTGAATTAAGTATTATTAGTTATAATGGTAACAATTAATTTTACATCAATATAAAGTATAAAGTGCTGAAAGAGGCATTAGTAAATCAGGCAATCTCAGTGAAACATCCATCCGTGGAAGCTCCTCTGTTCTCCTCCCTCACCAGCCATCCCAGTGCCTGTGTGGGGTTCTCATCCCAGAGGATTCCTGCTGGGTGAGGAGCCACAGGACCCTCCCCTGCAAAGCCATTCCTTTCTCCCTGTGCCCTCAAAGCATTCCCAGCTTTAAAGCAGAGCCTTGCCTCTCCAGCTGTCAGGAAGGAACCAGACCCACCCTGGGATGTTCAAAGGCAGGGTTTTCATCACACATCCCCTTGGAAAGCAATGATTAAAGCAGCAATAAAGGAGCACCTCTCAACTGGAGAAGGTAGAACCCGGCACTTTGCTAGGAGGAGGAGGAGATGCTTTGAAACAGACTGCAAGAGGACAATAAAAGTTAAAGAGCATTAAACAGCAGCTCCGAGCCTAAAGGTAAAGCAGCTAAATACTGCAGAAATGAACCATAAAAATAGCACCATAAAAATGCTACAGCCATGCATTACTGTGTCCTAACTTAGAGATGTTTCAACCCTTCCATTACAGACCCTTATTTCAAAGAAAACAGAACGATTATGGAGCTAGCCTGGGAGCCTGATGCAGCCATAAAGCAGCAGCAGACCAGGGAAGGCACAGCCCATTTGTTTACCTGAAGCAGGAGCAAGCACACTAAAATCAAGCACACATCACTGCAAGTGTTCCAGGCCAGGGTAGCCAGAGCTTTGAGCAACTTGATCTAGTGGAAGGTGTCCCTGCCCATAATGATCTTTAAGCTCTTTCCACCCAAACCATTCTGACTCTAAATAAGTACAATTAGGAACTCTGCATAGACATGTTGCAAACCTGTAACTCCACTAGAAGCATGGAACTGCTGCAATACAGCTAAACATAATTGTGCAACAAATACAGCACCACGAAGAATACACAAAGATTTGGGTAAAGTTGCCTGAAAAGGCCAAATGAAAACATGTGCAAGCAGTAAAAGCCTCCTTTACATCACCAAGAAAATAAACCAAATGTGATTAACAACCCCAATCAATATTGAAACAAGAGATAGAGAAAGGATATATTTGGAAAATACGATGTCTCCAAACAGTTTGAATTTAGCCCAAACTGCCTAAGACAGAAAAGGAACAAAGGAAAGGTTAAAATATTCTTACCAGAAAAAAAAAAGCAACATGCAGACGCGTGTTGTATTATTCAATGATTTCAGCTCTTGGTACTGTTAGTAAAGAGACATCTGGAATCTAAATTGTGATCTGAATTTTGTAGTGCTGACACAAAGCATTCCCTTCAGACAGCTCAGGTGCCACTTTTTGTTTCATAATCAGTAACATGACCACTTGCACATCATTTTCAGTTGAGAGCAGAATCTACTGAAGATAACTGAAAGATGAAAACTAAGAGTTATGAAACCCTCCCTTGATAAAGCAGGTGCTGTCAGTGCTGGCTTTGCCTCCTGAGCGCTCCTCTACTGAGATTAATAAACAGATAACAAGATAAAAAAATTAGAGTAGTGTGCCGTGAAGAGGCAGCATGAGAAGGGTCAGTGTTTTGCCACTAGCTAAAGCTTTAAAGTAAAGGCTGAAGTAAAAAGTTACTAAAAATATGCCTTTTTTTTGTGTGTGTGTGGCTATCGGTATGAATGTAGATGAAACACCAGCTTTAAAGTGAAAGAATTACAGGCTAATTCTGAAAGTCTCAGTGATTTCGCAAGCATCAATTTCAGCCATCTTCTGAGTTAATATTCTTGTGATGAAACTTGTCATCAAGCCCTGTCAGGTGTGTAATTTCAGAAAAGAACTAAAATCGATCCTGAAGCAGCTCTGGAATAGTCTTGGAACACAGAAATTCTGCCAGGACATTTTCTAATAGCTTAATGCTTGCCTGTGACAAACCTGTCTTCCAAAAAGCTCCAATTAACTGTCGGGCATCCAAAAATAACAGTATTCACAAGGTAACCTTTTGTCATCAACATGTACATATACACTCCCAGAGGTTGCAGGATAAGAAAAAAAGAGAAGAACCAAAGTCAGTAATGGCATTCACAGTCACCTCTGGTTGGGAATAGATATAAAATCAGACAGTAAAAAAAACCCCAGTCAGACAAATGCCCACTCCTGCAGCTCAGGGGTGCCAGTATTATGGCAAACAAATCTTTTTGTGAATATCCCAAGGAATTCCCTCCAGGTAGAGTGGTTGGTAAACTGAGACAACCTTGAGCCTTCAGAAATGACACATTTCAGGTATTGTTGTACCCAAGAACAATTCCATACAGGAAGACCGGGCACAGCTGGTGGCCACTCTACACCAAAATTAAAAGTAGGTGCTAATCCTGGACAATGAACCACACAGCAAGAACCAGTCTGGGCTGACCATGACCAACATTTCTATCTTGTAATTCTTAGCAATAAAGAACAAATTCAGGATGTCCAAATTGAGTTCTATAAAATAGCAGAGGTTCTCACAGAAGCAGCAGTTCCGAGTTGAGCATTTTTAGTTTTTGGCCAAAGTTAGCTCCAAACCTTCAGTGAGCAAGAATCCCTTTCCTTTCCTTTTCTGGCCATCTCGGCTTTGGATAACCTGAATTTGCTTTCCACTTCTTCATGGCAGCCACGTTCCCATTTTAGCAGGGAAGGACAAAGTGAGGGCAGCCCCGTGTGCACATCCCAGCCCAGCACAGGCTCGCACAGACTCCCTGTCCTTTCCAGGCTCATTTGCTTCCCATGGAGCTGTAGCCTGCCACTGATTCACCACTGAGTAACAACAGCCTCGGTGTTGTCAGCTCCAACCCAGAGCTCCAAACCAGACCAGCAGTCTTTATTCAAATGTTGGAGGAGCTGTGCTGGGGCTGCATGGGGGTGTAACTACTTGGGGTAGCCACAAACATCCAGCAGAGCAGCATTAAAGTCCTGGGAGGCTGCAAACCAAATATAAATCCCAGAAGCTGTGGCAAGCAAGCAGCTGAAACCCTGGCACCAGCCAGTGCTCCCAGCAGCCCAGCTCCTCCACCTGCTCGCTGTGTTTATCACTCTCTGGGCAAGCAACACCACCCTGCTATTCCAAGCACTTTATTCAGCACCGCAATGGCTAATTTTAAATTCTGAGAGACCAGCTCTGCCAAATCTGCTATTTAAAGTGCAAGTTAAATATGTTTGACATTCCATACCCCAAATGACAACAAACCAGAATATTTGGACCAGCAGCATGTCAGGCATTTATTTATTTATTTCTCTGTCAGACCTAAGTGCTGCACCTTTTCATTTATATGCTGCTGTTTGCCCCACAGGCATCAAGCTGTTAACATGTACAGAAGAGATTAAAATGAACTTGCATGCTGGATGAGGTATAAATTAAAATTATAGTACTGTCAGTCATGAATCTCGGATTGTTTCTCAGAGTCTCCCAAAATGCATAATGTCAAGTGAGCCTCTGTTTGTTGCTTCAGGAAAGGCAAAATGTATAATTTTTCAGCAGCACAGTCAATATGAATTCTAAGTAAGTTGTCCCTGAGCCTGTGATATAAATACGCTGTTCTAATGGCATGAGTTGTGTATGCAAGGAAGGTCCAAGTGAATAAAAGGCTTTAAAATGAGACGTGAGCAAAGTTATTCACTGTGCACGTTCCAGTGCAAAGCAGACTGGGGCTGCTGGGTGTTCTAATGCCACTCGGTCCCCACGCTGTGCCAGAAAACCTCCCCTGACACAAAGGACACCAAACCCCACCTCCCACAAACCAAGGGTTTTCTCTGTGCACTTTGGAGGACCCGCAGTGGCATGCCCTGAGGTGCCCCTCCCTGTCACCCACCTGGTCTCGAGGGGGACGTTGCTGTTGAGCACCCAGCTGTCCTGGAGCTGCACGGACTCGGGGGTGGTGGCCAGGTCGTTGGGCGCCGGGGCGGGCGCGTGGATCTGGTTCCGCCGGTTGGTCAGCGAGTTCCTGTTGAGGGAGTTGGCAGAGGAATGGTGATGGGACAGGGAATGGTTGTGAGGAGGAGGGAGAGGTGGCCTCAGCGTTGACTGGCTGTGGTGGTTTGAAGGGCCTAAAACAGAAAAGAGAAACAAATCACGAATGTGTGTGGGGACGCTGCTCTCCTCGGCGTTTGCAAGGGGCCACTGCCTGGGAAAAGAGACTCTTGGACCTGTGGGCATCAAAGCCTGGGCAAACCAGATCAGTGGTTATTTCAGATCAGCAACACTAAAGAGTGCTTCCAGCCTGCACAGTTGGTACGTTGACAAAGACTCTATTAAATTTTAAAATACTTCTTTACGGATTCTCCCTGGAGAAAGTCTCCTCAGTGGAGCAGCCAGGACAGCAGCCTAGCTTGACCATTCTCTGCATTTACCAAAAAGAAATTTACCCCCCACTGTTTCTATCAGGGACTTTGAGCAGATGAACCTTAATGGATTAAAAATAGCTTTTGAGAATATGGTCTTTAGGCCCCTATAAAACTTAATCAGAGAAATCAATGTTCTTTTATTCACAGTATTTTACCAATCAGCTTCAAATGAACAGGATTTGTGCCAGCACAAGAAGATTAAACTCCAAGTATGAAAAGAGAGCAACAAGGCAGTGATGGTATCTTTCATGTTATTCCATATGATCAGAATTTGGACTGTATTTTTCTATTTAGTAATGCCATAAACACACAGCAAGATCTGGAAATTATACAACTCTCTCAGTCTTTTTCATTGAAAAATGACAGATGATATCTTTTAGTGGTAAAGAAGGATACAAACTTTTCTTATTCTTTGAGTACTGACATGTTTGCATCGATACTGAAAAATATTTTTTTCTAATCACTAAGACATATGGATTAAAATAACGGCACATGAAAAGAAAATCTGATAAGCAGGTGTCATTCTAATATTGTCACTTTCCTAAACGTAAATGCAGACTAGTGCATTTCTACACATTGCAATAATTCATGTCTAATAAAAAAAGGTAAAAGAGAATAAAGAAAACACTCTCATGAACTGTAGGCTTTAGACATTGTATCAAGTTGTTTTCTAGTGAACATTAATCAGTAATATTAGAGAAATGATAATTCTAATGATGCATGTTTGTTTTTAGAAACTGAAGCAAATTCTGTACTTAATGAATCAAATAATAAAAAGAAGACATCACAAAACATCATTTGCAGCAAGACTGATCTTTGTCATTTGAAACAAAAAAGTCTAGGAAAGCTACTGAACTGGGTAATTACTGTAAGTTAATTAAAGCCGATATTTATAAAAAACCCAAAATAAATAAAAAAGGAAAAAATCCAAGACGCAAAATAACACCCTAAACCCAAGTGCTTTTGGAGAGAGGCCGTTCCTTTTCTTCACCACTTCTGAGGGCCTGGGGAGGCACAGGCTGGTGAGGAACAGTGCCAGGTTTGCTGGGACTTACACAAGGCAAGTACAGCTTGTCCTCTGACAAGAAACTTTAAGAAATGAATTATAATAAATTCTGCATCCTCCACATGTTGCCTTAAATCTACACAGCAGTTTCTTTATCTTTTTTGAATGTCTGTTGCCCGAACGTGCACCCTGTGGGAATGTCAACTGCTTTAAATACAAAGTCACCTTTCATGAACACATCCTAAATTTTAAGGCCATTATATGTGCAGCTCTCCTCACTATCCTTGGCTATGTCTTATCTAAGCATAAAAGAGACCATTTAGCCAATCAAATTTGATGTTTAAAACCCCCATTTGGACCTCCCAAGAACATCAAATCTCTAATCTATACTAGGTCCTGTGCCATTCCACAACAGCATGCAGAGCAAGACACAGCAGGAAGAAAATGTGTTTGGACAATATCCACGTGCACAGAAGCTTAACTGGAATTACTCTCCTAGTCTGTGTTCTGGCTTTAAACAAAGCATGCTTGGATTTCAATAAGTGAATATTTATGAGTGATAAAATACAAATATGTGCCCTTGTGTTAATAGTTACTTCAAAAGATTCATGTGCTTCATGTTTTCTCAATTTACTTTAGAAGTAGCTTTTTCTTCTCAAGGATAAGTACGAAAAAGTCATACCCACATAAACAAAACAGTTTTGCTCTGAGAACCACAGTTAAATAAAGACTCTGAATCTTGTCACCAAAATATCATGGTGGCTGCTCTTAAAAGTGAGCCAAGTGCACATCAGTGAGAATAAACAGCATTTCTGTAAGATTAAGGAAGGAAAAACTGAAATCAAATTACCACAAATTATTTAATCTGCCTCAAGATTCAGTTCCCACACAGTAAATGTAAAAATACATAGCAAAATGAGCTGTGCAGAGGTAACTGAAGACATTGCAGCTGCAAAAACTCTGAAATCTGGTGCAAGACAAATGTCGCACTTAATCTAGAAAAACAAACAAACACCAATATTAACATCATATAGATGTTATATAGTTTCTATTAAAATGTATAAAAGCTTATATATATAAAAAGTACTAACTGGGGAGCGTGCACACACTCATGTATACATGAGAGAGATAAAAGCTTAATACTCTGCTCCTTCATAAACCTGATTCATAAACATGAATTAAAAGCAGGAGCCGAACACTATTGGACTTGCCAGGGATATAAAATTGGATTCACATCCAAATATGTGAGCAGTTCTTTACGAGCATCTTTGCCTAAATTAAAATTTCACGAGCAGTACCTGCAAATTTGCTGAGCTCTGGAGTTCAGAGGAGTAAATCACTTGTCCCCTAATAAAGGATCCAAAGGGATTGGCCCGATGGATCCCACGGCACGACACGCTCGGGCCCCCTGGAACCTGCCTTTATTTGGAAGGTTAAACACAGTGAGTGTCTTGATAGAGTACATCTGGCTTTTTACAGAAGGAAATAGATTTTGTTTTTGATGTAGCAGTAGCCAGTATTGGTCTGGGGGAGAATGCTGAGGAAATGATGCCTTTTCTCAGTTATTAGCTGAATTAGTCATTTCACCAGGATACACTATACAAGCTCAAACATTTAGGATTTAAGGAAAAGTCTTTTAAAACCATAGTGAAAATCAGAGACCTGGAAATCTGAAATACTGGTACTCTCCACACTTTGGCTTTTTAATTTTTTTAATTTCTCATTTAAATTCACAAACAGGCGACGTATCTAATTCCAATCAATTTTAGTAGGCATTGATTGTGCTGAGCACTTTCAAAAAATCAGGGCCTGGTGTCCACATAATCAACATGTGATTCTTCAAGAGATCTTACTGCAGACAAGAATATCAGCAGCACTCGTTTCAAATTAGAAGCTGAGTGAGGATAAATTGTGTTGTAATTAAGTAATCTGAGAATACAAATTCTGATTTGTGTAGCTTTGAAGCAATCATAAGCTATCCAATTGACTTATTTGGGTTTAATCAGAACCAAAACATTAAAAAAGAAAAATAAAAAATATTTTGCTCAGTTCATTCTTTTATCTGGTGAAACATTTAAACAAACCAAGGCTAGCACAGAGCCTGTGCATGATAACAGAGTTATTGTGGCCCAGCCTGGCAGCCCCAGGGCTGAGAGAGCCCCTGGATGTCCCAGAGTTACAGGAACATCAGCAATGGCCGAGTGCTCCTGAGCACACCTTCCAAAAATCCCTGCTTGACTTCTCTACAATTCAAACGGTGACTAAAATACAAAAGGAAATTCAGATCTGCTTTAATGTGGTCAAATTTTTTTTCATAGCTCTTCCCAGGCTTTGGTACACTCACTTAACTCATGCACCAAATCCAAGCAACACAATGATCCGAGGAGAACAAGTTGATCTTCCACCTCAGAGATGAAATACAAAGCAGAAAAGGCAGCATCCCTAATCTAAGCAAAGCAATTGCTTCCCTGCATGCCAGTTCTTTGTCAATACTACCTCAAAAAAGTAGTGGAGATTGTATCTTAGTTGTGCTGAATTATCCTCCGTGACATTATTAAATGCTA
>VXBB01000823.1:40355-84269 GCA_013399915.1 Illadopsis cleaveri | reverse complement strand
CCTCGTCATTCCTTTTCACAAAAGAGCTAAAAGACAAAACCCAAACATGTATTATTTTTCTGAAATGAACAATGACCCAACTATTTCCTTATGCTTTAAACAATGCAAATACTGAACAAAAAAACTCCCCAAACCGAAGCTGATGAATTGAAAGAAAATAATTAAAAAGCCCACAGACAACCCTTGTCAGCCAGCATTAGCAACCTTGTCTGCAGCACTCCTGCTTCTTTATTCAAATCCCTCTGCCACGCTGTTTTCCCAAGGAAACCACATCATCTGCCACCACAATGACTAACGGGTGTTTCACAGAACCACAGGGCCACCTTCCAAGCTGAATTCATCTTCCAAGGCAGCTGCCATTACTCTGAGTCAGGGGGAGCAGAAAGCCCTGGAACGCCCAGGAATGTGAGAGTGTCACAGGAGCTGCTGTCCCCAGCCCAGCCTGCAGTGAGCTTGGCAGGGTGGGACCAGTGTTCCTGCCCAGCAGCACACACTGGGCTTTATGCTCTCTCTGCTTCAGTTCTCCTGTTTGTTGGCTTCATTCTCTACGTTATTTTGTGCAAGGCCGTAGCTAAATGGCATCTCAATGTTCTGAAAATGTTTTCAACACATGCTGTAAAGAAGAAAGTTATCTCACTCCTAACCATGGATACCATTACCTCTCTCCCTTGTTGTTTTAAATCCAAGACATTTGCCAGGTGTTCCTTCTTTTGTCTGCCTGTTTTTTTACACTCTTTGAGGCAAGAATAGGTTGAATGACTGGCTGTCATCCCAGACTGTACATTTCAAACTGAAAATTCAGTGAATGTGTGATATGAAATAGTAAGTCACTTATCAGTGTCTGCCAGTGCATTGCAGCCATGTCCCCAGCACAATATTACAGGAGAAAATTAAATGCTGCTCTGACAAAAAAAACCAAAAACAAACCAAAAACAAACAAACCAACCAAAACCAAACCAAACCAAAAAACCCCATTGCTTGCCCACAATATTCAGGGTGCACAGTCATACAAACAAAGGCAAATCCCTCCACCAGGAGTCAAACCCAAGGGATTAGAGTCATGTAACCACTTCTGTCAAGTGAGGGTCACCTGCAAAGAGGTTAAAACTCACTGCCCTACAAAATAGTATTATCTGAGACACCATGTACTAATTATATTTGTTGAAATACATCACTTAAATATTCATTATTGCGCTTCATGAGGTGCATGGGCTGCATGAAATAATGTCTGGTCAATGGCAAACCACATCACTTCAATAATAATGCTTTGTGCAGACTCAGTGTCCTGTGGTACTTTATATATGTATTTATGTGTATGTTACACATTTATGAAAAGGTAGGCACACTACTTCAAATTTTGCCTATCGTAAAAATGAGTCACAGAGAAGTTGGAATATTCTTCTTTCTAACTGAAAACCAATCATCTCACATCTTTTTCAATCAATCTTTTAATTTATTCTCCCAATACTGATATAAATATAAAACATATTTCAGAGAGTTTAACATGTATTTATCTTCTTCAGCTCAGGTACATGAGCATTATTCACACTATTGTTTGAAGAAGGCACTGATGTAAGAAGAACCAAAAAGAAAAGAAGGCATTTATATTTCTAAGCAATTAAGTTCATTGTTACTGTCATCATTACTGTGGAATATTTTAGTGCAGAAAGATAAATTAGGTTCTCTAGACCTGGCTCTGCAGAATGGGAAAGAGCTGGACTCTGTCTAAAGACTCAGACAAATTCTTGCCTGAGCTCATACAATTTGAAGCACTGGGAATCACACCAAAGTGAAAATGAAGACACAGATTTTTCTGACCAACAGACAGAAATTTCTGAATTGAAATATTTAGGCCAGCAGTGGAACCTGATGACATTTTCCTGATAGGATTATGGCCTGAAAACTGCTGCTTCTCTGGCTGGTCTAAGGGGGACCCTGAAAATTGTCATGATGACATAAGAATAGCTGGGCCATAATTTCTAATTCATTGTGAGTCTCAAGTCAGGTGCAATAGAAAGTCATCCCTGAAGCTGCTACAGCAACATTTCAGATCTTGCATCACCCAGTGAGCTGGAACACATTTGGTTTCCAAAGGGGAAAAGAAATGCCAGTCATAGGTGGTTTAATGCCATGCACTACCTTGATTATTTCAGAGGCATCACAGAACGTATTACATGTTGTCCAAAACACTCCTTTTTTGTTAAACCAAACCTCCTAAAAAATTTATCCCAGAAAGAGTCTCTCAAAATAAAGTTCTAAAGTAATTATGTAAGAAAGAAGATTTAATAAGAAAGCGAGATTTTTAATAAATCAGCCTTCCAGGTGCTGCAGATGTTTAAGAGAAGGAATGGTCTATCAGCACAGTAATGATTTGGAATATTTCTGTTGTTTGGAGAGTCTGTAAAGTCAAGTTGCACCACTGAGAAGTTTGGCAGCTGAACTACAAATGAAACTAAATATATTGAACAAGGCTTTCAGCATACATAATTTCCCTATTTCTGAGGCAGTGTTATCATCTCTTCCCAGTACCACTAACTTTTTCAACTTCTGAATTTTTTTCTTATTCCATCTTATACTACTGCCATAGGACAACTCACCATAATGCACAGTGCACACCAATCTAGATTTTTTTTTCAGTACAACAGCAGGATCAACAAAAATATATTTTTCTTGTCTAAAAGGAAAATAAAAAGTGCTATCTTACTACAATGTTCTTCAATGGGTTTTCAGGGTTTGACCATTCTTTTCCAAAAACACTTACAATATAACCCCTTTGGCCCTCAAAAAGCATGAAAATAATAATTAAAACCAGTTTTACTTTTAGGCTGAACCAACTGATAATCAAATGATGGAAATAAACACTGATATATAAGCATCATTAACATGAAGGCTCACTGCCATATACCCGTAAATACAAGGTTCCTGGAGGAGCTACCTGGGAGAATTCAATTTCATAGCTCCTGGGAAGCCAGTTATTTACTACCTGGACCATCTGTTTTCCAACATGTACAACAGGTAAAAATAATTTGTGTGGAATATATGGAAAAAGTAAGAGGAATGTTGCATAATTCTAGAGTAAAGAAAAGCAAACATAATGCAATGTACATGTTGCACTGGATCAGGATTTTCAATGGGTTATTTCTCTTTTTAAGAGCAGGCAAGATACAAGGAAGAACAAGACAAGAAACAAGGATTTGTCTGCCTCCAGGGTACTGCAAGCTGCAATACTACATGACTGGCATTTCTTTCACAGGCAGTGAGATTTCATTTGAATTCTTTATTGGTTGTTATTGGACTAAAAAAGGAAAGTCACAAACAATTCAGATAAGAAGTCCTGTTTAAGTTTCCTGACTTTTCAAGGTACCAGAGACGTTGCCTTCAGCTACTACAAGTAAAAAAGTCTGTTACTCAGGTGGAACCATGGGTTAATGAATAAAATACAGATTATCATAAAGTGCTGTATGAAAGCCCTCACACAGTTTATCACTCAGCATATGGGCCAACATTAACCCAGCAAATCTTAAGCAATTCTTTAAATAGAGTTTTTGTGTGTGAAGGGCAAAAATAGAGACAACAAACAACTAAAAACCAACTGCAACTCCCCCAGTCACACATGGCAAAACAGAAAAATGAATACAAGATAATTTCATCTGTGAGGATGATGGGCCTCTCTCACTGGGAACCTCTCAAAGTACAGCAGTGCCTGATGTGACTGTGCAGGGGCTGATCCCAGGTCCCACAGCCTCCTTGGCCCTGGGTGAGCAGAGCTCAGCAAAGCCCAGCCCCAGGGATGCTCTCAGCACTGCCCAGGGATGCAGGGCTCAGTGCAGGGCAGGGATGCTGCAGCCCAGCCCAGCGTGGGGAAGGGCAGTGCTGCTTTGGGAGCTTTGAGAGCTGCCTCAGGAGCAGCTCCAACCCAAAGAGCCCTGCCTGCAGCTGGCTCCCAGTTTGCTCAGAGACCAGAAAATTAACTGAGAGCAACAGCAGCGTGATGAGGCACCCATGGAGCTTGTGCTGGCCAGCAGTTCTCTCAGTGGCACTGCAGCAAATATTTCACCACTACTGCATCTACCACGGAAAAATCTCCTCAGCTAGGAACTCTCTCTGTAGCACAGGAGAAAGGAAACAGTCCACTGAAAAAACTCTGTCTAGGTGGAAAAGATCAAGTATTGTCTTCTCTAAACAGCATTACTAACATCTTGCAGAGACTTAGTCTTTACCAAGACATTAAACCTCCATGCAATTCTCTATTACGTGAGCTTGAAGAGACTCTCAGAACAAAGCTATGGATCTTTTCTTTTCCATTTATTTTTTAAATGAAATACACCTGTTTAACTACTTACATTTAGTGAAACAGGAGGCACCATCACCACCCCCCCTCTCCTGGGGCTGTGCTGCTTGCCTGCCACCCTCTGCCCAGCTCTCACAGCCCCATCACAGAGCAGCTGTGCTCTGGGCTGCCACTTCCAATCTGCCCTGCTCTTCCCTCGCCAGCATGGGGAAGGCAATGGAATTCCCAGCCTGAAGAGGCTGTGTAATCATCCTGGCAGATACCAAACACTGGAGTGTTCCCACATTACCAGAACAAGGCAGGGAACTGAAATGCCTTTCAGCAATGCTGCTTGTTCCCAGTGTCAAGGGGAGAGCAAACAGCACAGCCCTGCCCATGATCTGCACTGAATACATTTCTGAAAGCACAGCCTCACCCCAGCTACTCACACCAGCACCAGCTTTGCAGGCTTGTTTTATCTCAAGGCCATGGCTTTATTTTTCTGAGCCCAGCTCACAAAGTAAAAGCCACTCAAGTAAAAAGCCACAGAAATATGGTATTAATTGAGACAGGAGGGAACAGATTCCATTTCCTACTCAAGGTATAAAACCAGCTTTCATACTTGCATTATATACTGTTTCTGCCTTCAGAATGTCTGAGGCTGCCACAGAAATAAGTAGTGTTTAATACTGTGAAAAGAAAGTGAAAAAACCCCAACACCTCTCAAGTGCCATGCTGTATTGATAGTCATGGCAGTGTCAATACTAAAGAAGAATTTAAAAATGGGAAAAGAGGATGACCACAATATTGTATCCAACTAAAGACATAGGAGACTAGAGAGTAGTTAAATATCAATATTGCAATTTGGGTAAAACCTCTTTCACTCTGCAAAAATTGCCAGCAGCTTCTTGTAATCAAAACCTGTGCCTGAACCCTCTCCTTTACCCTATGTGTGGCTTGCTGGAATCCCTTGGACAGGAAAGGTTCAGGGCAGGTAAAGCCATAATATGATAGAGGAACTTCAGCAAACTCACGTATCACGGAAGGAAAGTTTTTGACATTCAAGTTTGGTCTGTGAAATCATGGCAGAGGAGAAAAGATGAGCATTCTGCAGTCAGACAATTCAACATCTTTGAGACATGGGGCAAGGAAAGACTCAACAGAAGAGAAGGGAAAAAGACACGAAATAAACATGTCCCAAGAGCCCTTACAAAAGCTTCTTCCACAGAGAAATGAAACTTTTGACCATCCTGTGATAGCTGTATAGCCCACATGCAGGTCATCAAGGAATTATCAGCAATGAGAGCAGCAGCTCACTGACACCCTGATCTGAACCATGTAATGCTTGGGCAGTGTGGGGCAGTACATTTGGATCAGATTTAGTCTGATACGCCTGGCTCAAGAGTCACCCTCTCCACGAGTTTTGGAGCAGTCTCTGGGACCCATCGTTGTTTGCACCTCCCATGAGCCCTCTAGAAGAATGAGCTCATTTGCATTAATTTGTCAACACTTCTAATACAGCAGCTATTAAATTGCAATTCTATGTTTGAAAAATCCAATAAGATTATTTCAATTTGATATCACAGCTAGGATACAGAATGGCAGCGCACAATCTTCCTATTTCTAAATTAACATGCCAGAAAAATCTGTGTTAAGTCTTCCATCAAGATTTTTCTTCACGGACCTTCTATGAACCACATTTCCAGCAGAACATTCAGGAACAGATGTGTTGTCAAGCTCAAGAAATTCCAAAGCGAGAGGATTTTTTTTCCCCCTAAACATGTGTAGTGTTTAAAGTGAAAGTTATTTTTGTTATATTGTTACCAGTAAATTTCAGATATCCATAGTTTTAGGTAGTGGGATACTTACTAGGTGTCCATGCTTATCATGGAATGAACAAAAATCAAATTATTTTAAAAAATAAAGTTATCTGATTAAATTATTGCTATTGGGTAGTTGTGAATCTCCACAACAGTTACCTTACAAATTAAAAAAAAAAATAAATTAAGATATCCATTCATTTTTAGTAATTTTCTTGGGTTTTTTATGTGTGAAAGATTTTAATTTACACTCATCTATCAACTCAGACAATTTCACTAATGGGGGAATTTATTCTGATTAAAAAAAATCAGACTGCACTTTCAGAAGTTTATTAGAAGGTGGGTAGATGCACATGGCACCTGAATCAGGAATGAGTATCATTTTTTAACACAATTCTCAAAAATTAGGATGTTCTTATATATAGTTCTAAAGGAATATGATGCCCACACAGAAAAAGATTTTATTTCAAATGAATGCATCTGAAAAATATACACAAACATGGGAAGGCAGAGGCGACATTAAACTGGACAGTTAAACATGGTAGAGAATGGGATCTTAAACCAAACAATGCTGTGTTCTGGCAATGTCAGTCATACCTACCCTCAATGTATGGAGTTTTTATCCCTCAAAAGTGATTGCAGTCAATGTCACACACATGGAAATGAACAATGCCAACACCCAGAATGTAACAGGAGTGGTAACACTTAGTGTTCTCCACAGTGTCTGCTGGGCGTTCTTTTCATGTGCTTCACAAACAAAGCCCAATAAGGAAAGGATTTTATCAGAATTTTACATGAAAAACTGAAACAGAGAGCAGAGAACTCACAGGGAATTGTGTGACCAAACCCTGGCCTTTTTCTTCTTCCAACAGGCCTTCCACATCTGACACGTTTCTCCAGTCACAACAAACTAAAATACCTGAAAATTAATTCCAGTGGGTGCTAACAGAAAGTGTCCTGTGTTTAACTGTTGTTTCAAACAGGTTTGGTTTGGGCGCTTGTTTGTTTTTAAAAGCAGAATATTTCAATAACACCTCACAGTAAACAGAAACAAATGAGGAAACTTCTACACAGGATGAAGATCCAGAAATGCAGTGTTGTTCTGCCAGACCTCTTCCAGCTGTTAAAAAACAACATAAACCCTTAAACAAAACTCACACAGCTGATCAGAGATTTTTCCAATGATAAATAACACAAGTCCCACCCATTGTGGTGGTTTAGATTTTTAAGCTAATGTCCAATTAGTATATTTAAAGAGAAATACAAGAGCAAAAACTACCCTCTACAGGGCATGAAAGCCAGTCATCCTTAACGCTTGAAGACTGATCCATACAGATTTTCTGCACCATAAAATAGTCTGGAATAAAACCCAAACTGCACATCAGTGTAGGATGCTGACAGACATCTCGATCCAGTTTCACTCTTTCAATTTAGCTGCATATTGTTTGACACTGCTCAGGGAAATATGACAAGCTGTGCCATGAACGGAAGGGAAGAGAACCAACTCTCAGTTGCTGTACATTATATTTTTATTAACTGAGACTCCACAAAACTCTAAATTTATGAAATACTGAAGAAGAATTATTAAATTATTCATCAGTGATAAGACAATTAAGAAGCAAACTAAGGAGCAAGTGGAAGCTTGGTCCTGAGGGAGAACAGCTGGTCTTCTCATTAAAAGTATGTTTTGGCAGCAAAATACCCTCTGAACAGAGGGAACCTGCTGCTAAGGCAGCCTCAGAGTCAAATTTAGGAGCAAGTGACAAAGACAGGCTGATGTGAAGAGCAAGGAGGTGCACTCTGGCTAGCAGTGTGTGGCTTGTGCAAGCTGCACACCCCCTGCTCCTGGCAGAGGTGAGGTGACTTTATTGTACCTTGGAGCTAATCACGACATGGAAGCTGCCTCAGCCACCTCGTGCTGATGCACCAGACTACAAAGAAATTAACTTAAAACTCAAGGAAGGATGTTATTTGTACCAAACAAGCCAACAGCTGAGCACAGAGTCCAGTGGTGAGGATGGTGTCCGGGTCACTGTGTCACGCTGTCCTCCTGCCTCAGGTCCCTTGTCCATCAAACAGCAAAGCTGCAGAAGGGACACTGAAGTCCCCTGAAGAGACACTGGGTCAGTAATTCCTGGGAAGGTTCCTCAGCAGGAGCAGGCCCTGTGCAGGATGTGCTCAACATGAGCATTGCCCATCTGCACAGTGAGCAACAAGGAAGGGATATTCCACCTCTGAGGCTGTGATGGTGCAGGTGCTAAAAAAGGAACTGTATGATGTTAGAGACAGAGGAAGTCTTTCAGAGGTGGAGAAGAGAAGGAAAGGGAATGAGAAAGGGAAGAGAGAGAACTTTGGTGCAATGTTTTTTATGAAGTTGAAGCAGCACATGCAAAGAAAGTAGACTCTGCTCCAACAGGCTGGAGCAGGGCCAGAGTTCTGAGGGAGTCTGAAAAACTCCTCATGAAATACCATTGCTCCTTTCCTTCTCATCCCTCTACTACTCATACCTACTGTTTTTAGGATTGTGAGGTTTTTTTAAGCTTGTGGTTGTTCTCATACTTTCCTCTTGTGGTTTTTAATTATTTCCCTGTCCTGCCATCAATAGTTCAGGAGATTTGCCCCTTGGCTCTTCAGCTCTCACATTCCATCCTCCAAGATCACCTGCCTTAAACACTTGGTCCCACAAAAATCCACTGATAAGCCAGCTCTCACCCACAGAAACACAAAGGACCTATTATGATTCCATTGCTGAAATACATAATGACTGATATGATCTGTGTTCCTTAAAGATAGTATCCTTAAAATATGCCTACACCAAAAAGAACCCCGAAACATTTCTGTAGCATCTGCTGAAACACGAAGTCCCCAGTCACTGGCATGCCTTGTTCGAGATGTTTGAGAAATTTTTTCAAATATCATCAAGGTCCATAATTTTTTTGTGGCATAGAAACACAAAATCAGAGGCTCCATCTTAATTTTGGACAAAATTACTTCCTAGTTAGATAAAGAGTTGGTAGGAGTTTTCCATCCTTAATGCCATCCTCTTTCCTGTATTTCCCCATGTGTGTGAAGTACCTTTACAGCTGAAGGCAGAAAGACACAACAGCTTGTTTCCTAATCAAACAATTCTGCTTAAAATTGTTACTCCAATACTTGCAAAGATTCAAACATCTTGCATAACTGACAGGAATTCTGACATCCCTGCACAACACCAAATTAATCTCAGCCTGCTTCAAAACCTGATTGATCACATAAAATATAACAATTCCCACTCCAATCTTTCCGTACCTATTTGTTCACTTAGGTTAGCTGGCAAAATAAGCATGTTAGCCTTTTCTCTGCTCCAGATATGTCATACCAGAGTGGGTTTTGCATAAAGAGAAATGGCATGCTACTATCTTTGTAACGTTTTTAGAGCCTTGGTTATAAATACTTCAGATGATGCTCAGACAAACTCAAGTAATGCAGATTTCAGCTCTTCACATGAACAGCAGGGAGAGTTACAGATTCAGTTTGATTTGGACCCACACTAATTTACCCTAGATGATCAACAAAAAGACAGCACAGCTAAAACAGAATTTCTGAAGAGATGGGATTTATACATATCACATTACAATGTATTGGGTACAGAGAGGTGTCTGGACGTTCACAGGTACTGAGTGTACAGCTACACACAGGCCAACACCCTGAAGTACAAAAATAGGAACAAATGATGAGCAGGTAAAGCAAACAATCCTGCATGGGGCTCTTGGTGGGGCCAGACTGGGCTGTTGGAGCAGGTGGAGCCCTCTCAGTCCAGAGCCAGCACAGGGAGGAAGAGGAGTCAGCAGGAATGTGGCCAAAGCAGTGCAGGAACCACTGGCTGCACCTTCCTCAGGTGAGAGAGAGCTACAAAGGGACACAACCACGAGGCCAGACCAGGAGAGCCAGAAAAGATGGAAATAAAATGGTGCAGAGCTCTAAGACAGTTGCATTTTTCTTTAGGCAAGATTTAGAGTAGAAAAAAGAGAGAGAAACAACCAGAAGAGCTGTAAAGGACAGGCCAAGGGAAGTGCATGGGCAGGAGGAATGCAGTATTGAGCAGGGTGAACTCTGCTTCCCACTTCAGGAACTCCTGAGCAGCTCTATCACATAGACCCAGCTCAAATGTTATAGACATATCTATGTCTGTAACTACTGAGAGATACAAATCCATTCCTTTTTGATTAGTGCTAGAGATGTGAGCAGTTTGTGTTGTGTAAAGCTTCCCCTCAGTCCAGTAATACTATCTTGTTTCCTGGTTCAGAGACATCACTGCAAGCTCCTAAGACATATCCTTCTTCAACCTCAGTACTAGTTCAGAGGGTTTAGAAAGTAGGGATTCCACAGCTATGTACCTGTAAACCAGCAAATTAAAAAGATACTTTCATGGAGACATCCTTATTCTTTCACCACTGTAGCTTTTGCAAAAATAAATTCTTTTTCTTTCTCAAGAAGGAACAGTTTTTGCAAGCAATGTTTCTGTTAAGGAAAAAAACCCCAAATCCACGATCTTAAGCCAAGTTACAGAAATTATTTAAATTCTGCTACTTAACATGTTCTTCTTGGAGGGCCAGCCTCACCCAAAGGAGCAAAGACTAATAAAGGAATTCTTTTAACCCCAAACACTTCAAGATACCATTTTTTGAGTCAATCCAATTCAAAGCAGCCGATGAAAAGACAAAATTAATATTTCTATATGTTACTCTATACTCATAAAAACCCAGACTGTTATTTCCTAAGCTAACAAACTGAGCCATCTCTTTTTTATGCATTAACAATTAATATGGATTCTGCTTATAGACATCTGTAATGCTTTGGGCTGTATTTATGGTGTGACAATTGTCATTTTGAGACACAGAACACCAAGATGACAGAAAGACATAGCTGAACTGTTCACTATCTAAGGGACAACATTGCTATCATGTTCAAAATACTGCCCCAAGCAATGAAAAGTTTCATAAATCTTTTTTCTCTACCACTGTTGTCAGCTTCTATTTTTTGCCTGTGGCTGAATGTGATTATAATCTGTTTCCAGCGTACAAGAAAACAAAGTGATCTAGAATATAATGAGTGGGGAACATTTTGGAGCCCCCCTGAGCTGCAGGATATTTCCAGCTGCTAGCAGAGCTGATAAGGGACTTAATAGAGCTAATGATTTCTAATGCCACTAACACAAGGCTATTTTCACAGTGGGTAAATAATGACTCTTTTGTTTTGGAAATAGTTAAGGAGTCATGTAGATGTTTGATAAGTACATGATACAGTATAAATGCAGCAATATTTGGATAACTGATGGTGGATTACACCACAGCTAGAAGATAATATGCTTTTGTATTTCCTTCTAGGAACTTAAAAGTTTATAACCCTGTTAAGGCCAGTGTGACAGCAAGGAGATTTCACTGTAAACAATTACAAGTAATGTTTTAATCTAAGCATAAAAAAGCATCCATTTGTTTCAGTGCACTGCATCTTTGTTTTAATGTTGGTAATTAATATTACAAATCTTCACTAGAAATAAAATAAAAACTAATTGGGTAGTAAAAGAAATTTTCTTGAGAATTGAATGCAAAAACTGCATCAATGGGGCAAACTATGAACAGGACATATGCCTTCAGTGTGTTGCTTGGTCCTGACTGCATGTTTCTGATGAGGATTAACAATATTTGCAGGGTTTCCTCCTCTCCCTGTGTGCAATCTGTGTTCCCCATTCAAGGGCCTCGGCTCCCATCAAAGAGAATTCCATCCCGTAGGCTGCAAGTCTCCTTGCAGGAATTTTGTGTGGCATTATGCAGAAAAGATTCCCTGTGGCAAAAATGCATTTCTTCTTCCCTTTTCTCCTCTCCCGAAGTTACCTTCCTATGGAGGCTGCACATATGGATCTCCAATTTTTCCTTCAAGAAATTGGAACATTATTTCATATTAAGTTCATGGCAGCTGTAAGGAGTCTTCAGGACTCCCATCCTACTCACTGCAGCACTCAGTGCTTCATGCCCCCACAGTTTTACTGCTTTTTGAGCTTTCTCAGCTGTATTCAATTCCAAATAGAATTCTCTGGATGGGGACTGTGTTTGCACATGTCCCTCTGTCACCTAAAATAGGTGATGTCAATCAAGCTGTTAACAATCTAAACTTCTTAACAGAAACAAAGAAATAATGATAACTCCGATGAAGGCAAAAATGTAAGGCTTAAATAAAATAATTCAAGCTAGGCAGAGCTTTTCAAGCCAAAATGAAAGAAATAAAAGGATTTACAGTGTGAACGGAGGATAATAAATTGTGTAATGCAATAAAACAATATCTACCCATTATAAACTTTATGGATTTTAGGAAAGCAGATGATAACCCCCATTGTGATCCATTTTCACATATCTTGAAATATTAGAGGAAGCAGGCAAAAATAATTAAATTTACCTATCTGTATTTCAAGGTATTGCTTCACTGGTTAAAGAAAATGCAAACTTAAGCAAAGAGTCTGATACAGCTGCTGGTGTCAAACTGAGAATGCAATCTCTTCTCTAGTTTGTTACTGCCATTGCTTCATTATGAGAAGAAATCATAGATTGGAACAGAACATGGTCTAAGAGTTAATATCAGCTTTTGTTTGTGCTGGTGATGCAGCAGTAAATGATAGGTCAAACATGCAAGGAGCAGCACGAGATTGTTCCCTATCATGAATAAATCAGGTTAAATATTGTGAAAAATACATCCAGTAGGGACTCAGGTTTTGTATCAGAAGGCCAAGAAATACAGGGTTTGTAAATTCATATATTTGACAGGCATGAGCAAGCCAATGAATTTAATCATAAGGAAACAATACCACGATCAAGTAATGTGACAACTGCAATCACTAACTTCAATGACTTGTTCAAAAGTTTCTTCTCCCTTAGCAGAGAGACAGGGAAAAAGGAAAGCCACCAGCTGCTAACACTTTCAGAAAATATTAGGGACCATATTAATTGAATTCCTAAACACTAATACTCAGAAATCCACCTTCTTTTTTTTTAATAGTAGCAGAAATAAAGACAAATTCAAGAGACATCAAAAAGTAAGCCAGAACAGAGAACACAGCAGGTATAGCACTACCAATTTGAGATGGATGTCAAAGGCCTACACAATGTAAAACCCAAGAATATTGAGCAAGTTTGAGAACAAGATGGCTAAGCTGCTCAAAGAATAAGAATTAAGGATTGCTTAATTAAAAACCACTACAGTATCACAGGGCAGAGCTATATTACATGCATTAGCATATAAAAAATGAAAAAGTAGGTATTTTGGGTATCAAGGAGCTCTTCTGTATTGATACATGAGTTGTAATGCCAAACAAAATTAGATTCAAACATGTAGATCAGGAATTTACAATAGGAATAGATAGTTGTCAAAGAAAAAGGTAATAACTTGGCATTGAATTCAATATTTTTATATGGAAAATATCTAAGGAATGGAAAAGGTCTAGTAGAGAATACTTAACAAAAGGTCTTGCAAACTGAGAAGATAAGCACTAAGCAGTCCTTCAAAGGGAAGCAGAGCTTTGTAACAGGTGGGGGGACTGAAGACGCAATTCAGTGTTGACAAATGCAAAAGCAACTTAAAATTCTTCTACTAAATGCTGATTACTGAAATCAACACGAAGAAGAAGAAGGTGTGGAAGGATGAATTTTTGTGAGCAGACCAAGGAAAAAAGTGTAATGCAGTGAATATTCCAGGATAACATTCTAAATGCATAACAATGGAGAGAAATAAAAATGTAGCGTCCCTGCTATGCCGTGACATCAAGTGCTGCATGCTGTTAGAGAAGAGAAAGACAACCAGGGGCTCACTTACAACATGCCTTGTGCAAACATCAGACATGAGCCAAGCTGGGAGACACAGCGTTATTCACTCACACTGCCTGAAAGGTGATCTGTGTTACCCCACATCCATCCTGCCTCATTCCTGCTCAGCCTTCAGAAACAGGCAGAAAAGGGTCTATTTAACACAACTGCTGTCTGTAAACCCAGATTAACATTTAGCCTGGGAAGCTGCCAGTGTCCTCCCTGCAGACAGAGCTGAGCTGGGCTCTCTGGGAGCAGAGGAAACACAGAATTTCTGAGGACCCTCACACACACTCTACTGGGATCCAGGGACACAGGGACAAATGTGTTCCCCAAAACCCTGAGAGCTCTGCATTTGCAATTGGGCCTTACAGAACACAATCCCAGTATTCTTTATTGACTATAGCCCTGAAAAGTTTGCCCTCTGTCTCAATGTGAATACAGATAAGAAATCTTACCCTGTTAGAAAGCAAGAATTGAAAAAACTACAAGGTATGCAGACACACATATTCGTTGCTCAAGTCTCAGCTGAGTGAAGTCAATGTTTTAAAATCAGTCAATAATCTCTTCAGTGAATTCTTTCACTGGTGTTTCAGGAAGATACACGTGCACATCTGACTAGGGCAGCAGGGCACAGGCACACACTGTAATGTCAGCATTGGATGACAGGCACAGAATTTGGCCAAAATTTGTTATGTCTTGAATTAATAAAGAAAAGAAACCTGCCCAAAGGGTCAGGCAGCCAAACGTGGCTTGTGACTGACTCCTCAAACACAGCCAGGATTACTATCAGTGGTTTCAGAGCTGACAGTCAGGTACACTGCTCCTGCTCAGGACAGGTGTTCTTCCAGCAGTCATGGCCCAGCATTTCTCTTGGGAGATCACCCATGCTGCCAAAACACACAAAACCACACTTCTCTACTCACACATACCCACAACTGTGTGGGAAATCCAAACACCAGGCTCCAATAACCAGTTGATCAAGCCCAATGTGGAATTTCCCAAGTGTGAGGAGCTGTGTGCACACTTGCTATGCAGGATCAGATTCTTGCCTGGATGTTCTCCAACTCCTGTGGCCTTTCCCATGTGGGCAGCATGGTCAGGATCCAGTGCCCAGGGGAGAGGGCAGAGCCTGGGACACTCTGAGCTCTACAGTGACTGCAGGCATCTGCTGGCTCAGTTTCCCTCTGGTTCACCCCAGAGGATCTCTGAGTTGTCCAAGGGAATGAGCTATCTCCATCTCCAAATGCAGGGTCCTGTGTCCTTGTTCTAAGCAAAGTTTATAGCTGGACATCAACTGCACTGAAAGAAGGTGAGGCTTCCTCTTCAATCAAGCTACTGTGCTTTATATAAATTAATATTTTCACTTGTGAGTCAAACCAGTTATTGCTGGATTTTGCTCAAATGAACTGCAGCATCATCAGAGCAAAATAATAACAAAGGCATCACTTAGGCACAGCCTAAGTACTGATATTTCTGTTAGAAATGATAAACAATAATATATTGCCTTCAATTTTCTAACATTTCATAACTTTTCAGTGAAAGAGACAATACTCTTCTGTTCTCATTTGTTGGTAATTCACAATGCTCTTACTAGCCAGTTCACAAACAATTAGAACACATTTGTCCTTCAGATATTATTAGTTTACACATCTGATTTTTTTAACTTCAAGCAATTACGAGCCCAGTGCACAGCAAGCAAAGCTGCTGGTCAAGGAGATAGCATGGTAAAAACAGAATAAAGCTTCTCAAGATCAAAAATTAAAGAGCTGCAGTGTTACAGGCATTGTTTATTCACATTTGAGGAAGCTGGAAGAGATAGGCATGCTGCCTGCCTCAGCTTTTATGGGGGATGTGGGAAAGAAGAAAGAATCTCATGATTCGTAAGAGCTAGAAATAGCTTATCATTTATTTGTGGTCCCTGAGTTATCTGTCTGCTGTCAGGCCTGCACAGGCACACTGCTGGGCTGCCTTCGCTCCCACCCCACAGAGCAGGACACCTCTGAAAAAGGACAATCTATTTCCTTTCTGATGTTCTTTCTAAACCTCATGTACTCCCCAAAACTGTATTTATTTTTCTTGAAGTAAAACCAACAATAATGGTTACATGAGAAAAGAAAAAAAAATGAGGGAAGGAGATGGAAGTGGGAAAGACTGCCACTGAGACACACTGCTGAAAGAAACATACAAAATTTATTTGCTTGCTTTGATGTTTCACACTGGCAGAGCTTCTGGACCTGAACAAGGCAGGAGATTATTATCTTTGTTTGTCTTTTTATATAGAGATATATATATACGTATATATATATGCATATAACTACCATCATCAGTAACTCAATAAACAGTTTAAATGCACACAGCACTTCCTTATGACATTTCTCCAATTACTCCTTCAAATTTTGACACAGATTTCTTCCTTCCTAAACAGATCCATCAGTACTGCTTCCTCCCAAGCTGGTGACTGTCACCTTCTAATCAGCTGGCATTTATCCTGGGATATACAGGGATGCAAACAGCTTTTTCCTCCCACACCAAGCTCTTCTGCAAGGTGCAGCTTGTCTCCCTGCTCAGAAGGGCAGAGTGTGCCACCATCGAGTTTGTAACAAATGGTGAACTAGTGGTGCATGGAAGCAAAACAGAAGGGTCAGGGAGGCACTGGAAGGCTCTGCATGGGGTCACACTGGTCTGTAGACAGCCAAAGAGAGCAGGCAGGTGCCCCAGCTATCTCATTTCTACGTCCCTGCTCACCTCTGATTATTTTATTAGGTTCCCATTATCAGCCTCCACACCTAAACTGATCTATGGAGAAGGGCAGAGCCCGTTTCCATGCCTGCTCTCTGCCAGCCTCTTCTGATTGCTCTCATTATTCCCCTTTCCAACAGAGAGAGATTCATTACTCGATGCATAAAACTGACTCGCTCCAGCCCTTTGCTTATAGCTCCAAATCTCTCACCACATACAGATGATGCCACTATTTCTTCCCTCCTAAACTGTTTGACATCACAGCTTTTAACTGAACAGGGGAAGGAATAGAGGGAAGGAATGGAACACAAACTGTTAAAATGATTATTAGAAAGCAAAGGATCCACAGGAAGCATAACAGCTTCCTGAGGCCGCTGGAAATTTAAACATTCCTTGTTTAATTCCCATTTATACCGCAAAGTTTTCAAGCCAGTCAGCGGAGAAAATGAAAACAAAAAATATTGTTTACAAAGAGAGCACCTGTAGAGCAGCCCATGCTCTGCAGCTCTCTGGACTTCACTGGGCTCCCTGCAAAGAATAAGGAATAATGTTTTTAAACCATCATTAGCTTTCATTCTGCTGCTTCCCTTCTGTTGCCACAGTACTCCTCTATGTAAATGGGATTTATTTATTCATAGGCACTGGCATACCATTGCTTTTGTCAAAGCTGGTCTCGCACACACTGTTGTCTCTGTGCTGGTATAAACGAGGTGGAAAAGCAATTAATACAGGCGGGATTTGGGGCGGGGGCAGCGCCGTGCCCAACACAATCTCCGTGGGAGTGACTGCAGCTCTGGGCACGGCCAGATAAGGGAAGTGACACAGATTAAAACAAATCGTTCATCCCTACCGGAGAGGAGCTAGGCAAACAATAGCAGTAAAAGCATAAACGTCAATTTGGAATGATAAAGGACACAATCTAAATGTAATATGAGAGGCCCCCAGACAAAAGGGAGAAATAGAAATTACACATTACCCAAGTACCAGATGCAATAAACAAACAAATATGTAAACATAGGCATGAATATGCATATGGAAAAATTCAGATTGCTGGATTGATGGCTGAAGTAGCTAGATTTTAAAGTAAAATACTGAGCCATTTTGAAAAAGTTTGACTGCTAGACTTGAAGGGGGAAAAAAAATCTTATTTATACTCCCAGTAATTTTATTTTAATTTTGAATAATCTGCAAGTGCCTCAACACATGCTTTCCTCTACATTCTATATTTGCATATTAATGACACAACTGTCCATAAGACACAAACCAATGCCAGGAGATACTTTCCTTTCTCACAAGAAGCTGCCTTTTTATCTGCTGAATGAACTGTCAAAAGGGTTCTCTAATTGCTTTCAGAATTGCCTCTGCCTTTTCCTTTCACATTTTCCAGTCCCCTACAGCAGTTTGCCAGATGAACTATAAGGTTTCAAAGCTCATTTAAATAATCTCACACCTATTCTAGCCCTGGTGAAAAACACCCAAATAGTTTCATCCAAACTGTGACCTAATAACCAGTCCCACAGGTCAGTTAAAAGACCAACCCAAGATTTACTTATCACAGTCTAGCTGATACTGTTGGATGAACCAAACATTTATTTTGTTATGGGAAGAAGTTTAAATTTAACTTAATGCAAAAAGGCCACAAATATGAAGGAAATTATCAAGAGCTACACGTAGGAATCAGTTTGTAAAGCAGTTTACACAAAAAGATTTTCACAGTGCCACTAAACTGGGAGAGAGCCCATTTAAGATTTTGACCTCTGTCTGGGGCTGTCCCATCCACCTCTCAACAACAAGTTTTTGATGCGAGCAAAAACCATAACAAAACCAAATGAACCAAAAACTGTGCATATACAGACACGCCCAGTTCCACGCAGCTGTGACACAACTGATGCTGTATCACCTTGTGCATTTCAATAATGATCCACTCCAGGTGCCTGGAGCTGGTGTCACACTCCAGACTGCAATAATACATGATAACAGTGGCCATCAGCACAGCTCCCTGCCAGCTCAACTCCCTCCTTACTTTAACATTTCAAACTCTTGCCTTCAAACATTTAGAGATGAGAGGTGGGGGAAAAATGAGAGCGCACATTTTATTCCTCCAAGTCTGAAATGCAATTCCTATTTGAAATACAGTCCCCAAACATTAGGTGAATAATTTTAGATTAATAAAATACGGCATTACTGCTGCTGCATTTGAGTCCTTCAGGAGGCTCTCTATAACTGGGGGAAGTTACTGTTCAAAACTCTGTTATGAGGCAATTATACTGCCTGACATCTAACATCTTGCAAGGCAATCTCACTTTTGGGCATTAAGAATTAGCTGTGTTAATCTCATTTTATGAAAGACATAATATTTTCCTTTCAAGTATTCTTTTTAGAAACATGAGCTGCCAAATCTGCCTTATAATCTAAGGTTTCCATTCACAACTATTCTTTATTCTAGTAACGTCAACTTCACTTTTATTTACAAACAAACAACACTGATTCTTTGTATTTTCAGTGTTTTAATTTTTGCTTCTATCCTAGAAATATATTAAAAGGAGATTTAAATATGCAATAGATCTGTTTGAAATACTGCATCTGTTCATCACCATTCCAAGCAAAAATGTATATTTATTTTGTAAGCATTCTATTATTTTCTGCATAGGGATTTTTTTAATACTTGTCTTACTTTTAAAGATGTAAATAAAGATTAATTTCAATGTAGCTGCTCCTCTGCCATTTTTCTAAAGATTAATAAAACTGATAAAAAAATTTGAATGACAAAAGAATATATTAATTTACATTCTACCTTTTTTTTTTGGACAATTTTCCATCTGTACATACACCCCATGCACTACAAATTCCACCATTTATTAGTCTTTTCTCTGTCGCCTACTTGAATATTCTGTTTTTCTTTCTTAGAACAACCTGGTCATCATTCTACAAAAAACTGGCCTAGTCTTGCTTTGGGAAGTGTCAGGCAGAGGGCTTTTCCTGGCAGGCAGGCACGGGAATGTTCTGGTTTGCCTGTGCTCAGGAGAGAGGAACATTCTGTTTGAGCAGCACAGACCAGGCCTGTGCAGGCACCACTGGTGAAATGTTTTCTGCATCCCTGTGTCCACAGGCACCACAGCTTCACTTTGCCTCCCAAATCCCACATTTCCAAACACTCTGCAGGGGATTGCTGCCAGGATCAATGACAGGCTTTCCTCTCTGCCCTCTCTCTCTCCTCTAAACCCTGCTTGTCACAGGCAAGAAAACAAACCCACACAAAAATCACATTGTCCAAGGCACGTGAGGACAAATACAAACAAAATAATGAGAAACTGCCAGCAGCAGCCTCATACCCTCTTCCCCTGGCTGTCTCTGCTATAGGGACTAGTGAGGAAATCACCAACAAAGACCTGCAGTGGTGATGGAACAGGCAGGACAGCCTGGAAGGGGGGTTGACATTGTGCTGCACCTCCCCAGAGAGCTGCAGTCCTCCTTCAGCCATCCACTGCAGCAGGGAGAAGCACCTGATGTGTGGGATCCACAGAGCCTGGGGATCTTGGGCTGGCTGATACTGGTATTTATTAGTCATGAAAGTAGGAAGCCAAGGACTGAGAGCTAAAACAGACTGAGGCAGGATGAGGAGCTGGGAAATGGAAAGCTGTCAGTCAGGGGGATGAAGCCAACGAGGGAACAACTCACCAAGGCTCTGAGAGAAACAAGACAGAAAGGTAGACCTGACAGAAGGGGCAAAAGAGACATTTGGAGTTCCCAGTAGAGGAAAGAAGGACTAAAAACTATTGAGAAAGGTGAGACAAAAATCAAAACAGAAAAAGCCTGACATAGAGCCAGACAAATTAAAGGGTGGAAGTCAGTTTATAAGAATCACTAGAAGATGAGCAAGGGAAAGGAGGATTAGGATTAGACAGACAAGCACTGAATAACTAGAAAAGCTGGGAAAGGACCACCAGGAGAATGGTGGGAGGGGAGCCCTGCTACCCAGAGGCACTTCCTAGGCTGCCCAAAAAGCTGCTGGGGCTGGGGGGCAGAGCAGAGTTCCAGCTTCTGGCACAACACATTACAGAGGGAAAACCTGGGCACAGCCAGCCTTATTTCTGACAATCAGAGGCCTCTCCAGCCTCGAGTCTGCATTTTAGGATTGAGATCTTTTAAAGTTCTGTGTGCTTTATATTCTTGGGCCATTTTGTTGTAAAATAGGAAATCACTCTCGGTGAACAGAGAGTGACAGCTTCAGCTGGTGAGCAGGAGCTGTGGCTGCTACCAAACAACACACAGCTATTAATTTATTTGAGGGTTATTCTTATTATTTCTCTTCACAATAACATTAAATGAGCTATGTACGTATACTGATGGAAAACAGACATCACAGTTTCTGTCAACAACGCTGTGTGTGTTACAAGTTTGAATTTTTATTTGAAGTTTCCAGAGCTGCTTTGTTAGCTAGAGAGTTGATCTCAATTTTTTGTTGACACCAAAGCAGAGCAGATTAACTTGGAAATGATGCTCAAAGCTTGAAGTGCTGTTGGATCATTTGTCCTTATTGAATGAAGGCAGATTTCTGCATTATATTACACACTGCTAGTGGTGCCACGGCTTTAAATATTGTTCTTTTCATCACTCTTTGTCAATTATCCTACATTCGGAGTATTTCTTAACTAAATAAATATTTGTGCGTGGTGACTGTCAGCATTAGTAGAAAAGTCTTGAAAAACCAGCTCATAAATGAAATTCTGATCTCAGCAAATTCATTCTTTTCAGATAGCTACATTTCCAGAATAAATGATCATCTCTAATATCATTACCTGAACATAGCAAACCTGGATTGTGAAGGGTCTTGGCAGTGAATGATGATAGGCATCAGAGGCTTAATGTTTAATTACTGAACAGAGTTTTCTGGAGAGTTAAGAGCTAATATCATTCACTTGCTGCTGTTGGCTACGTGGCAGAGTGTTGTGGTTGTTGTGATTTGTCAGGGAGAAGTGATTCATAAACTTTGCTGCCTGCTCCTCAAATGCACAGCTGGTGGGAATAAAAAATGGACAGCTATTTATGGCTGAAAATCCCAACAGGAAATGTCCTGAAACCCACATGAAAAATAGGTAGAAAATCTTAATGAGAAGAGGACGGTGCATTCCTGTACACTGTGAAGGACAGAACACAAATGAGTTATTGATATTCCCTTGGACCTGTATGTTTTAGGAGCTAAGGGTAATAACTATCTAATTCTCATGATAATTAACAAAGGCAACCCCCCTGCTCAACAAAGAGAGTGAAGCAAGATGGGTTTGCCATCTTAATGACCTCTCAATGAAAACTGTGTTGGAAAGGAACAAAGGAAAGGGAAGACAGAAGAAGATTCAAATGCCTACTTGTTCTTTTGCTACAAACAGTAGGGACACACCGTGAGCTCTAAAGGAACTGACATGACCCAGTGGCAAAGGTTTTGTGGGGAATGGCAGGTGTAGGTGCCTGGCTCACAGACCTAAGGTGTTTTTTTCTTTCCATCAGTCTGTTTTCTTTTGTTCCAAACCATTGAGAAAGCTGAAGTATAGTGAGTTAAAGAACTACAATCCACCCCAAGTATCATGAGAACAAATTTTTTCTCCCTTTA
Source organism: Illadopsis cleaveri (assembly GCA_013399915.1). Lineage (NCBI taxonomy): Eukaryota > Metazoa > Chordata > Aves > Passeriformes > Timaliidae > Illadopsis > Illadopsis cleaveri. Next base: position 61,997 of record VXBB01000823.1, on the reverse strand, counting down.
TCCAGAAACGCTTGAATAGAGATTGCAGGAACATTCAGAAGTGCTGTCAATGTTCCTACAGGCACAGCAGCTCTCCAGGCTGAGCCTCCCACCAAAACAATCCTTCCAAAAACACAAACTCTAAGCACCACAATTCAGAATGTTCACTTTCAGAGACGATTTCAACAGGTGCATCTCACATCTTGATATACTGAGCAGTAGTAAGAACAAATGTTTGTTGTGATGGTCATGAGGTTCCTTTTCTATTAAAAACCTTTTCTACTTAAAAAATGCTCTATTTGAAAAGAAAAATTCTGCACTTCTCCGTATTCACATGTTGCTTTGTATGCATGAATAGTTGCATACATGTTTAAGAGTGAAGGCAAAAAGAAGGAGCTTAAATGGAGATTAATTATTGAAAATCTAAAGCTTGATTTTAGATATTGAATACTCATTTAAATTTGTCTGACAGAGCTCTGTTCTCCACTCTCATCTGTTTCAATCTAGTTAATGAAATAATGTTTTATATAATAAATAACAGGGGAATTAAGCCAAGGAGTTAACAGTAAGCACTAAATAATGAATCAATGCAAGTCTGGCACATAGCTTAACGTTGTTTGCAAAAGAAATACATCAGATTTGATCTTTAAAAGGGAAGCAGAGCCCTAAGGGACTTGGGAAGGGTGATCTCTCCTATTCTGTACCCGCTGGCAGAAGGCCCTGTGTCGCTGTTTCAGACACACAAAGGACGAGGCAGGCACAGCAGAAGTCAAGGAACTTCTACTACTTTATTCAAATTCTGACTCCAATATTTATACATCTGTACAAAGGTTAAGAGATTGGCTACAAGGGTCGCCACCTCTTTCACCTGGATGGTGAACATCACCATCAATCACAATTCTCCTCCCAGAGAAGAAATATGTAAACGACCTAGACATATGTAAACTATCTAAAAATATACATTGTTTATGTGAAACTGCGTGAGAAAGCAAGATTGCAAAATCCAAACATTCACAAGCAAAAAATCGAAAGCAACAACCCTGTGATTCTGCCATGGCTGCAGTAAGAACTGAACTATTTACTGATAACTGGAAGAAGGAAGAATAATAGGAGGCGAGAGGAAAGAAAAAAACAAAACCAGCACAGAAAGGCAAAACGTAGAAGAGATGGAGCAAGGTATAGAGTTCCTCATCATAGAAAGGAGCAGCAAGAGGCACAGTGTGGCATGTGCTCCAGAGAGGTCAGCTGGGAGAATCAGGTCAGACTCACACATGAGCAGATGAGGAAGGAGCAGCAGCACCTCTCAGCACAGCAGGACATTCTCCAAAGGAGACACTGACTGTGGATCCCAAGCAGAGCTAATTAGAACCTCATTTTACACAAATATCTTGAAGAGTGCAGCTTTCCAGCTGTTTGTGACAAAGTCCAGAGTGCTGCCAAAGGAGGCAGCTGAGCCCTCCTGGCCCAGCCCTTCCCTTGCTGTTGCAGGTGACACAGCAGTGTGCTCTGAGTAACACCAGCCTGCCAATCCTTGGGACCAGACCCCGTCGCTAGGCTGGCCCAGCTGCCAGGCAGGAGCTTTGATGGACCAGGAACACAGAGCTGCTGGAGCTGGCACAAAGGGAGGGAGAGCAGCAGCAGTGTGCAGCCAGGGGCAGGGAAGGCAGCTCGGTGTTGGGCTGATGATGAAAATTAGACCCCAAACTGAGACTGTGACAGCCTTTGTACAGGAATGAACTCTTTCACAGCCGCCTACGGCACTCTCTGAGTAATCATAGAGACTCTTTTTACCAAATATCATTTTTGGCTATGTCTGTCCTGCATTTTGGCAGGTGACACACGCAGGCTGCACTTTCAGGTATAACCCCACGAAGCTGTGTATCACTCTGATGAGGACGAGGTGCTTTATAAACATTAATGCATTGTAAGTCAGAGCTGTCAGTCTTCTGTGGCAGTGCCATCAGTCAGCTCCTTTTTGGGAGGGACAGGGTGGTTCAGCCGTGGCTGCTCACAGCAGTGAGCTCAGTTTGAGCTGAGGCAGGGCTGGCTTGTGCTGCCACATGAAGGCAGTGTTTTGCCCGTAAGTCTCAGCTCTGGTGAATAAAAAGGGAAAATAAAAACCCTCTCAATGCAGGCATCACTACTGAGACACTTGGAAAAGGGGCCTTTTGGATCTGAGGCTTGCTGCTTATCAGCACCACTGATTAACCAGGGTGCATCTCCATGCTGAGGCATCTCTGGGCAGGAAGGAGCAGGGGCTGAGCAGGGTGGGGAGGAGCCTCTGCATCGGGGCTGTATTTCTGCATGCTGAGGGAAACAGTGGAAAGGTCACAGAAATGGAATGGAATGGAATGGAATGGAAAGGAAAATGGGGTTGTATCCAGTTAAACGAAGGGATAAAGGTATTCCAGCCTTACACATTACAGCCCATGATTTTCCTTTTAGAAAATGTAAGCACACTCTTCTGTGGCTTAGACAGCTTCTTTCTGTCTTTTACTCTAAGTTACAAATTTTAACTAACTTTCTTTAAGCACAACACTGAACAGTCTGTAATCTGCTCTATTACAGTCAATTTAATTGATATAAGTGAGAACACAGTATGCTTCCTAATATTGCCTAACTGAATTTTTCTGTGGGCTGGCTATCAGTTCTGAGTGTTACATCACACACTCCCACTGCTCACCTGGATCCTGGCCCCCTGCTTTGATAACTCTCCAGGGCTGTTCCCCAGCTGGAAGAATTCTAGTCAGGCTTTCTAACCTTCAGAACACACATACCAAATGGCTACTCAGAAATATCTGCACATGTCCACAGTGTACACAGAACTTTAAAAAAACCCTCCCCTTGTAGAAGAGAAAATGACAGAAAATGGGCTTTGGCTGAATAAATGAATCAGTTTAACTTCTGAAAGAAAAGAACAGGTTTCTATTTTCCTTACTTGCTTTCAGGTGGCTGACTTCCATAATACTCTCAATAGACATCACTTGGATTTCCACACCTTTTCTCAGTTTTAAACTTTCCATTACTTCCACAGAAACAACCTCTGGCAAGGCTTAAATTAATTAAGAAATATTTTTGAGTGGGTAAAAAACCCCTCAAAATAACCCAAGAACGTTTCTCACAAGTTTTCATAAGATCTTAAATGCTCTAGAAGCAATGTTAGAGCACTTGCTGTTGATAGACACTGAAGAGATTAAAAGTCACTTGAGTTAAACTGAAAACAAAACTTTTTCATAAATTACACTTCCAAAAATTATCATATGATGCTAATTTGAGAAGATTGTAGGGGAAAATTATTTGCACTATCCAATCCAAAACTTTATCTAATAAATGACATAATTTCCTTCTACTAAGAAATCTGTTACAAATCTGCAATAACCACAAATAAAGATGATAAAAAGTAGCTTCAGTGCTTAATAGTAATTTAAGAGCAAGCAACAGAAGCGTTTCTTAAAACAGTGTTCACTAAAAATAATGGTGTTCCTCTGTATATTTCTGTATGTATCTAGCTTATTCCCAAACCAGTTTCAATAATTTTGAAACACAGCAAAACCAGAAAAACACTGAGTTTCTACTTGCAAAATGTTACCAAAAAACCACAGGAAAATCTCCGAGATGTTTCTTAGAGAAAATTTCATCCCACAGAAAGCCAGCACTGCTTCTTATGGCTTGGATCCTCTCCCCTGCTATTTGGGCACAAAAACATTTCTACATGAGTGGTGTGATATATTGTTTTTCTTTACTTCATAAAATAAATTCTAATTATATGGGTGAACATCCATGCTCTATGTAAAAGCATGTAGCTGTTCTGTAGAGAAAACAGATAAGTAATATATGATATATCTTTTCAGAACACGTTTTGGATGTGTAATGAATGTTTTATTTCAAGTGCTTAGTAAGAGCATTTTTATGAGTCTCTTGCAGAAAAATTTCTTAAAACACAGTGAAATTTGAGCATTGTAGCTGACTGTGCAGATGAAAAAAACAAACCTGACAACAAACACCCCCACAGACAACCCCCACCCCCTAATTCTTACTCAGTGCTGTCTCCCAGGAAATTGTGACAGATTCTATGAGAAACCTGGGTCCTGTGCACATTAGAAATTCCTTCCTGCAGGGTTAGCAGGTGTGGGCTATGTCAAACAAATTTATTGCAGTCTGTGCTAATAACCAAAATTATAGAAAACCTAGATGAAAGTGCTCTGCATCCAGCTAATTTGAAGCTACCTTATGAGACAATAACAAGCTTCTAACAGTTTTCCCCTTTTTTAAAATACACTAATTATGCTTAATGTTCCCTGTCGCATTAGCTTTCATGGTAATTATATTTCAAAACTTTTGCAATTAGGGTACAGTTAATATTGTGGAATATTGCAATTATTTTTCATTGTGACACCTCTATTGAAAACTGGTGGCATAATGATCACATTGTTCAACTAAATCAGAACTGCAGAAATATGGCAAATGAACCAATTATAGATTATTATTTCTAATTACAGATAATGCCCTTTTCCTTGCTTTGTCCAGAAAAATTTCCCAAATACCCAGACTCTTCCTAATTAAAAAAAAAAGCCCAACAAACTGACTTCTCCCCCTTCATTTTTCTTACACACATTCCAATATATATATGTCTGTAGTATGTAAATATATACTTTACATTATATACTTATCAGCTGTGAGCATGGACAGATGTGGACAGGCACATCAGCACATACAGAGATAATTTACACTTGGGACAGGTTCAGTCAACTGCAGCTATAAATGTAAGTGCCACTAAGTGCTCAGTCTGAGCAAGGATTTTCCTCAGTGATTGAGCCTTGGAGGAAACGTCAAATGCATTACAAATGCACTCTGCACCATTTCTAATTCAGCCCCACATTGCCCCAAAAACATCTCCTTATTTCTGCTCACCCTCTCTCTCTAATAAACTTGAGGGCTTTGTCTCTCTACCCTTAAGCCTCTTGCTCACATTTCCATTATTAAACCTAAATATCAACCTCCCCCTGTTTACAGACTGGGTTCTGTTTATTGATGCTGAATGAGTTCAAGCCCCTGATAAATGACAACAGCAGAAGTGCCTAAGAAGTAATATATATAATTGTGAAAATTTGAGGTTCACTCTGGGGTTTTGAAGAGCTGCTTGTAATTAAACCAGTCTATAATTTGGTAGGACAGACCACTATTACATAAAATTACTTTCTGAAAAGGCACAGCAGAGGAGGAGTTGGGGAAGTACTGCTAAAAAAAAAAGCAGCCAGACAGGTAATGGGAGACATTCTGTTATTTTCAATACTTTAGCAATTCTGAGATTAATTATCATTTACCATTTACATTCTTCATATGGAATTTTAATCAAAGCTCGCTTAATTAAGTTTTCATTTAAATTACACTACAGCAGTGATAAATAAATCAACTATCAAATCACTGACTTCAAACAGAGAAGACCTTTACCAAATTCCCTGGCTTGCCAAACTCCACCATCTGCACATTTCCCAGCTACCAGACTAATGAATTTCAAGGTTATATTACCAAGTGTAAGATATAATTCCTGGCCAACATCAGACAGTGGAAATAACGTGTGTAAAAATGCTTTCACATCATTTCTGACATGAAAAGATCTGGGAACAACTTTACGTGACTCCTTATTCCCTTCAACAAAGAGCAACATAAGACTTAAGTAAAACTCCTCCAAAGATGATTTCAGGCAGAAATCTAGAAATTGCAAATCTCAGCTTATTCGACAATGTGGAGTAAGGTTTTTTTAAGAGCAATTGCCTGAACAATGAGCACATTTTCAAAATGAATTATAACGCTCTCTCCTCTGACCCTCTGAAACTCTAAAAGCTGATTTGAGTGATTAAATGACAGCTGCAAGTCATGAGAAATCTGGCACAGAATATAATTTTTAAGAATGCCTCAAAGTCCTGCCATCACTAATGTCTGTCTTCACCCACCTTTCCATCATTTCTTGGCTCATATTAATAGATTTTTTTTTTTTTTAAAGTTTACGTGACTTATTTCTCTGGACATAGTACTTTTCATGCAATATTTGTTCCCATTAACTTGAGACACACAGTCTCCACCATCTGCTGGGCACTGACAAAATACAGGATAAATAAATTGTGCAGTGGAACGTGTTTCTCCCACTCTGGGTAACAGCATTTATGTTCCTGTATGGATGGGAAGGAGAACATGACCATGGGGGTTATGTTCATGTATATTTGTATATATACATGCTCTACATGAAAATCACCTAGGAACTATACAGTTTCCAGGATATGGATACAGACAATAATCAAACACATCTAGTCATGTAAATATTTATTTAATAATATCTGATGAAATATTGCTGATAACAAATGTTATAATAGCCTTGAAATAGTTCAACAAAGGGGTTTAAAATAGTAATTAGTGGTTTAAAAAGAGGGATTGGCTTCTTTTCCTCATGAGGAAAAAAGTATTCTAAATAAATAGCTTTTTTTTCCTTCCCTAAGCTATTGGCTATATATAAGACCAGTGATTTAAAATCAATCATATTTGAAAATCAAGTCATCTTGAAAGACTCCTCACAAAAAATCAAAATCAACCACTTTAATAAAATAACAATTCTACAGAACAGAGGTGTTTTTTTTGTTTTGTTTCTTATTGTTTGGTTGGTATTCTTGTTTGTTTTCTATGGGGTAATTCTGCCCAATTCTTTCAAAATGTCCCATCACATTACGGATAAAAGTTTTAAGGCAATGATCACTTTAAAGAGTAATGGTTTCAAGATTTTGAAGATTTAAGAAACAAAACCAATACTGACATATTTAACTGCACATCACCTCTGCTGGACTTATTTTCTGGAGCAGTGAAAGATGCAAGCACAGGTGTTAATTGCCTTGTTCTTCCTAAGGATCATCCTTTTCTATTGGACAACCATATTTGCTTTACTGACAGCTACCAGAATATTCCATTAATATCTCCAGAGGATAACAAAAGGCATATTTCATCATATGACATGCTGGCTAATGTCATATTTGATGTCCACCCAAAACACAACAGCAAATTTCACTTGGGAAATTCCGTTACTTTTCTAGAAGAAACATGGATATTCCAAGTTCAATTAGAAATCCACTGCTGTTTTAATTTGTTTCGTTACACAAAACTTTTTTTTTCCCCTGTATATGTTGTGTTCATAAGTGGAGACACAATTTTATTTCCAGAAACCTTTACAATGCAGCTTTAATTATATGCAAATTCCTGCTTAATTGATTAGTACAGTAGTGCCTATGTGAGGCATAACAATCCTCTATAATGACACAGCAGAACTCTATGTTGCTCTGAGCCACTGATATTTAAGTATTCCCAGAGTAAATGCCAATGGCTTTTTTGGAGCTCTTCCAATATTCCAAAAAGGGACCCAACTTTGCTGTCATTAAAAACAAAAGCATTATATTTCTTTTTTTTTTGTCTCATCTTTGAGAAAATTCAACATTTCTTTTTCCCCTGGTGATTTAATATTCATCAATATTGAATCTCTAATGTCTCATGAATAGGATTAAACTAAGCTCAATGGAAGTGCAGGAACCTAAAATTTGTTTCTAAATTCAAAAACTTCTTCATAATACTGTCTCTGTCTTGACTAATATATAATAATTGCAGTGGACCAGTCAGTAAATCTCCTATTTCAAGCTTGCTTATCTATTCATTTTTAGACCCTGCAATAAGATTTTAACACTTTCAGCTAAAAAAAGGTGGCATAAAAATTTCTTGAAAAAAAAAATCTTAAGGTTTGCATCAAGACAACACAAAAGCTATACATATTCTCATATGCATCACCTGTAAATATGAGTGGGTTTAATATCCTTTTATCACCTTGCTTAGCAGTGAGAATTCAGCTTTGGACAATCCTTCCATTGGTTTACATTTTGTAATGGTGAAACAGAGATTGCCACAGGAAAAAGTGCCAAAAGTAGCACTAGGCACCGAGTTAGAGGCTCAAACAAGATTTAAGAACAAATAAAAGCAGGCAAGCAGCTTCCTTATGTGAATTTTGATGAATAGGGTGCAAACAAGAAATCATTAGAGAGCCTTTAACCATCATCTAATAACACAGATTAATAAAAGCAGCTGGGAGAGCTGTAAGAAAATCAGTTCCCTTTCATTCCGTGGAGCCTGTCAGGGCAGGCAGAGCCCAGCCACAGCTCCTTCCCCATCTGGGCAATTTGCTCTGGGTCTGCTCTGGACCTTCTCCACCCCTGTGAGCGTCACTCATGGGGATATTCATTCAGCACCACTCACAAATTGTTGTTAAACTATTAAATTAACCATGTGACATAACCAAAGTGCAAATCAAAGGTGGAAGAAAACATTAAATGTTATGAAAATATGAAGNCTAAAACTTAAGGCATCACTAGAACATTTGCTCTGTATTTGCCCTGCAGTGAGGAAACAGAAACTTAAGCCTAGAAAAAGGAACACAAATCTAACAGTGTCTCAGACTGGAGACTAACAGGGGGAGATACAGAAAGTTTTGGTTAAAAAACACATGATGGGGTTAGAAAAACTACAGGGGGAAGTTCTCCTTTTTATGTTCTCTTAACTTATTATTTTCCTGGTTTTGATAATACTACAATGAAACCACAATCTGAAATAATACAATTTCAGTACAGTTTTCTCAAAATTTTTAGGTGCTTCCTCATAAAACCACCTGAGAGCATTTTGTGGAAATTAGAAGTAATCCAACAGCAAATTTTTTACACAGATTTAAACCTAACAGTCATATTTCTGTCGATCCTCTCAATATATGTCTGTAATGACAGCCTTTTTTGTTAATAACCACTCTTTTGTTAATCAAATGAACCTAACAGATTTATTATTTAAAAACAATTCAAAATTTAAGATTTTCTGAAAAAAACCAAGTATTTAAGGTGGATATCCAAACCTCGCAAAAACCCAACACAACCCCCCAGGGGTCCCTCTTTTTCAGATTTTGAAAGATCTACCAGCACAAATAACCGTCCCAACTTTTAGGGGTTTGGGGCATGAAGGCTTCTATGCCCACACATAAAATGATATTTTATCATTTATAGATAATCATTCTCATTTTCCACACTGTTCTAGTTATTGCTCCTAAATTAGCAGAGCATCAGGTACACAGAGTCTTCTCAAAACAATCCGATTTCCACGCCAAGTTGCCAATTTTCCTTCCTTTTGATTTACTAGGGTGTTTTTTCATCCTGCCCTTCTCCCCAAACCAAACCACCATCAAACCAGTCATCCAGATTTTGAACTTGTGCCTCTATATCCCTCAGGAATTTGGAAATTTGAAAACCCTATAACTCTAAACTAACTCTACAAACCAATCTATACTATGCTGTGAAGAAACCACTGGATGTTGATGCAGCAGGATCCACCAGCACTAATTTGCTCAAAGACATGTAAATGTTAAACAAGAAGCAGTTGGCACCAGCTGAACCCAATGTGACTGCTCGGTGTTCCCCAGAAGAGTCAGCTGCTCTGGGGGGTTCCTGGTCTCAATGAGCAATTTCTGGAGCTCCCCAGAATAAAACTGCCTTGATAAAGAGCTGTGAAACAGCACCAGTTGCTTTGTGACAGCAGGATATTAATGGAAATTGTTCCAAAAAAAGAAATTGAAACAAGAGTCTCTAATGCATTTGCGTTTCTGGCATGATCTCAGAGGAACTGAGGAATCAAAGCTGTGGAATTCTTCCAGCCATCAACAATAGAAAATAAAGAGAAGGAAAAAGAGATTTAGAACTGGCCTGTAGCTGGAAAGCAAAGGAAGTAGTTTTGTGGCCATCTATGTACATCTGGGTGACAACTGCTCGTGATTTGTATTATCTCCCTTTCTCCTGTAAATCATTTGGAAGGAAGCTGTGCCACCTGGGAGCTGGGCTGGCCTTCAGCTGCTGCCAGGCCACTTAGGCAAGGTGAATTTCCAGCCAGTCTCCAGTCTTTTCCTTAGATTAGTTTTGTAAGGACAGTCCCTCACCAGCCTTTCTGCAGTACCAGAACCACCAGTTGTCAGCCTGTTCATACACTTACCATGATTTCAAGTCAGTCTCAAGATGGAAATTTAAGTCTTGGAAATTCCTCAATTTCTTCAGGGTACCCTGTTCTTCTCTCACTATCTTCCCCAGCTGCAGATAGCACTCACAGGTATAACTGACTGGCCTTAACATGTCTACTAAGTTCATGGATTTTAGAATAAATAGCTGCTTTCTAACTGGTTTCTGCCTAGTGCCTACTTCAGACCACAAGGAGACAAACTATTCACAAATATCTAATTGAATTCTGCTACATTTTTAGCTGAAAAAAGATAGAGAATGAAGAGACAGACTTGGAAAATGCAGAAACAATAAGGATTTAGTTTTTGAAATTCAGAACCGTTTCATTTTGAACACTTTTAAGCAAATGTTTTCACCTTTCATTTTGACAATTTAAGTGTTTTTCCTTTTTTTACCAACACGGAAAAGTAAAACACAAAGGTTGAAACTAAGAGTGAGAAAAAACCCAACCCACGTTCTCCTGTAGATTGAAGTGTCTCATATTGCTCTTCCTAACCAAATTTGCTGATTGGAAAAGTCCAAATTTCTTCTTTCATCCCTTCTAAATCTTACCAATGGTGTTTTTATTTGTTTGGCCTCCATGTTATTCCTTCATGGTTTTGCAGCAAATTTTTTCAGGTAAGCTGGAAATGCAGGTGCCAGGAGTTGATGAAACCTTCATGGCAGGGTCACAAAGATTTTATTTGCCCAGTCCCTGTCTTCACTCTCAGCTCCTGAGAGAATCACTCAGAGCCATCCTCTACCACTTGAGCTCCAAACTCCCCAAACTCCCTCCTCTCAACTTTTATAAATTATTATAACTATTTTACTTTTTAAAATTATGTTTTCAGAAACCTGAAGCCCACAAGCTAACAAAGATTTTGCACCTTTCCATATTTACTAGTCCCTATAATTGACAGGTTTCTGTCAAGTAAAACAATTATCCACCTGTTTGCAGGAAAAAGTATTAACAAACACACTCCACACTGCTTTGTTAGGCAGAACATTTCACACCTCATTACTTAACTGAGGAGTTAGCCTGGTGTTCAGTGTACAGAATTCCTGCTGATTCCAGTAGAATAAGCTGTTTGTATAACTCAAAATAATTACCATGTCATATACATTACAGATTTAATTAATTCACTACACATTATTAAAAGTCCAGATTTCTGAGTTCTTCCCGAATCACGTGGATTTGCAGTTGGGACTTCCCATTTCATTCCATACTAACAACTGTTCTCCAGGTCTGAAAGCCAAGAGGGACCCTTTCAAAATAATAAAGTCAGAAATCTTTTTTTAGGGAATATTCAGACAGTACTGAATTTTTCTGTTATTACAAATGGAGGTTTTGGGGCATGGCAGTTCACAGCAAATCAATCCCTCTTTTGCAGATTTTGAAAGATCTATCAGTACAGTAAGAGTTCCAACTTTAGAGGTTTGGGGTATATAGGCTTCTATGCCCACATATTATATTTTATCATTTATAAAAAGTCATTCTCATTTTCTACACTGTTCTAGTTATTGCTCCTAAATTAGCAGAGCATCAGGTACATGGAGTCTTCTCAAAACAATCCAATTTCCATGCCAAGTTGCCAATTTTCCTTCCTTTTGATTTACTAGGGTGTGGTTTTTTTTTTTCAGATCCAAACTATGCAAGATAAGCACCAGCTACCACTGCAATTGTAGGGATGCTCTTGTGGCTCTGCTTGTAGGTGTGCATTTATTTATTTATATCACAAATCATTACCCCCAACATGAACAAAAGGAGAGAAAAGCTCGATTTCTGAAGATCCCACTGTTCCAGCCCCGTGACACTCAGCCCAAGTGCATTAGACAGAAAGGAGCCATTGTACAGGAGTGAGATGTGAGGCAATACCTGGGTGGGGAGAGGCAGGGCTCCAGGGAGAGGGGAATGACAAACAGCATCCTACATGGATGGAAAAGGTCACTGCAATAAAAGCAACCTGGGGAACTGGAGCAAGCGAAGCGTTGCTACACACCGGAAGAAAACACAAACTCCAAACAAATGGAACAGAGCAAGAGACAAAATTTCCTTCACGTGTGAATGTGACACACCAAGCTGTGGAATCATTTTGGGAGCTGACAAAACGGAGCAAGATTCCCTCTATGCCTTGATGTGAATCAATCTGAAAATTAAGCATTTACTCAGGCCAGTAATTAACTTCTACAAACATTCAAAGTCCTCGACTCTCTGTGTAACGACCTGTCAGGAACATAAATTATGCATATGTGCAATGTAATAAAAAAAGCAATGTTTGGTTGATTTGCTTCCCTGAGAAAAAAAACCAAAACAACCCACTCTCATCTGTAGTTTTAGTCCATAATGTTTCCAAACATTGTGGGAATTACAAACTCCACAGGAACTGGATCAGTTCAAGAGTTGCACTGGAGCTCCTGACTGCCTGGAGCTGTGTCACTGTCAGCTGAGCACAGCCACACCAGGGCAGGGGCACGGTGAGCAAAGAGCATCACAGAGAGCCTCAGCAAACACCACACTCAGCTCTGAGTGCAGCCCAGCTCAACATCTGCTGCTTCTCCCAGGAGAAGTTTGTGTAACCCTGCACCAAAATAAAGCAGCTGTTCAGTGGAGGAACCACTGATTTTTATTGCATTCCCACTGTAGCGGTGTCTGCACAAGGCAGCTGAAGTTGGGACTGTAAGAAAGACAAAATCCTGGTCTGCAAAAGCAGTCAGCAGCAGAAGATGCAGTGATGCAGGCACAGGAGACCTCCTCACAATATGGATTATGCATTTCAAGAGCTGGGTTAGGAAGTAACAGGAAAGGATATTTTGCTTGGCTGAGCTCTGTTTTCAGCAGAAAGTTCATCAATAAAGCCATACATGCAAACCCTTTTAGGGTATGTGCTCCCAGAGGGCAACAGGGCTGTGGCAGGGAAACACAAAGGGAAAAATATTCAGGGCAAAATGACAGAGTCCAGATTTCTTTCTGTTTGTGCTGAAGGGATGTTGCAGACATGCACGGGAGATCTGCCAGGCAAAGAGTCAGGCATTAATGGGTCAAGAAAAAAAAATAGCACTGAGAATAATTAGTAACCACTGATCAATTTCTCTAGTGATGTGCTGAAGTTTCTCATCTCCTGCACTTTTTAAGAGAAGACTGAGTATCTTCTGAAGGAAAAAAGCCCTAATTTTGATTGATTTATCATGGTTTATATGAGGGCAAACTCAGTTTCTAGAGATGTTAATGTGATAAATAGGTGACATGTATTTACAGTTTGCCTGATACGGCGCTAGTATTTATAATCATATTAGAAACAGGTATCAAAACTCTAAATCCATTAATGTAATTTTATAACTAGGAGTAATAATTAAGCACTAGATAAACGCACAATTTATCATTTAAATAAACCAGAAGTGTATGGCATATCAAAATCAGAAAATCCATAAGACAAGATATTGACTCAGATGAAAAGTGTCTCCTTGCTTTCAAGTGTTTGTAATTGCACTTATTTGGATTTATAGGGAGAAAGAAGGAAGTTATTAAACTTTCTGCAATTACAAAACCAACCAAGCCACCCACAGAACCTTCTGTATACAAATATTGCAAAATATTTTGAAAAAATGATACCCTAAATTTTAGCTTCTCTACTTTGTAGCCCTTGAAGCGCAAACAGTTTGCATATGCTCAACTCCTCACTTTCAATCAGCTACCAAATTGTGTTGGTAGGCAGCTAAAAACATGAAATGTTTTCTAAATGTTGTCTTTCCACATAAACAGCAGCACTACCCACTGTGGAAGTTGTCAGGACTGCGCCACTGCCAATGAAAGGGAGATGCAGTTCAGAAGATAAAAAAAACTCTGTATCAAACCCCGAAATTATTAGAAAGCCTGAAAAGTTCTTCCCACACAGCACGACTTACAGCACACCATCAGCAAGAACAGGTTTAGCCTTTTCTACACACAAAGGAAAAACACACAAGCAGCATCTGGACTCAGCATATGAAAGAAAGAGAAGGAGAAAAAAAAAAGATATTTTCTGCTTATAATTCCAGTATCCTCAGTGCCTTTCAGTTTCCAAGCGAGGTACCAGGTCTGGCACGGATTTCTTGGTGCAATGACACAGAGCAACAATATCGAGCCTGTAAGTTCCAAAAGCTTCAAAAGCTTTCCAAAGTTCCTCAGTTATTGCTGATCTCTAAGTAGCTGCCATGAGACAGAATAAGCATTGTTAATAAAAAAGGCCTGACTGGCCACAGCCCCTGAGTTGTGTCCCAGCCACCAGGGAAGCTGTCAGAAAACAGCAATGCACAGAGAAATGGAAACTTGGGAAGACTTGGCTGCAGCTGGTTTGCTGGGGGGTTTTTATTGCTACAGGAGTTCCCAGTTCAACATATTTACAAACCTTAAGCAATCAAAAGCAACTAAAAAACCCCAACTTTCCAACTCTCAAAACCCTGATGAGCTTAAAAAAAAAAAAGTAAACAACAGAATTCAAGTCTATTCTCAATTCTATAGCTTTTTGTAATTCATTATCATTTTTATTACCACAGAACCTTCTGTTTGAGATTTGATTGTTGTTATTATGAATTCATAAATTAATAAATAGAATGTTTCTGCACTATCTTAATATCTAGAATCACATCTTCTGGCTGAAATTCAGACATCTGCAGGCATCATCAACACAGGGTACAGAGATTAGCAGCAGCAATAATATCAGTAATAGTTGCAGCAACATGGAGCTGATACCTTAGAAAAAGTCCACCCTTCGGTTTCAGGGGGAAAACATTGTTCATGCTGTTCCCTCCATTTCTAATTCCACTTCTAAGCTCTAAAATTAGACTCAGTGCTCAAGAGATGCAACAGAATGAGAATGCAACTGGTCATTAAGGATTTAGAGAATTTAAGTATTAGAAACAAATTTGGAAAAAGATTATTTATTTAAAGGCCTTGCTGCTACATCCACACACTGTTTAAACAATGCATGTACAAAGACACTCTTGCTTACAGCCTCAAAGCTAGACCAGGCTCCATAGCAGAAACAAACACATAATTTACTTTTAATTTGGAAACAGAAATTAAAATGATCTATCTAGCACCCTTTTTCTGCATTGCTGTAAAACAACATCAGAAGGAAGTTCCTTATGGCATTTCCTTGTGAATGTGTTGAGTAAGAAGCAGCCTTTCTCAGGAGACTTGTATACACAGCTGTAATGCAGTGCTGTCTTTTGGAGACAGTTACAGGAAAGAATAGGAAATAATTTAGAAACCCCAAACCTGGAACCTTAACTGATTTTAACTGTTTCTGCTTTAAGCATAAATTGACAAATTCCACAGTGCACTATTCAGAAAGAGGTTCTGAAAGATGCTGCTGAAATCTTAATCATATACAGCAGTAAGGACAGGAAAGTGATGGTGGAGGAGGCCAAAATTTTCTTTCTGATTACTGTTCATCCCTACCTGATGTCAGAAGTGATGCACAGAGATCAAACAAAACAAAACCAAAAGTAAACAAACAACAAGCAGCAGAGTAAAACAACACCCTCTCTGCTGGCCCCAGCTGCACTATTGATAAGGGGAGGAAGATTCCAATTCCTTTTCTCCCTTGTTGCTGCTCTTCCCTCATCACCTACGGAGCTATTTAAACTCTTTTATTTAGTCTCTTAAGTAAACCAAAAGAAATTTTTCATGAGGATTAAAAAAAATAATAAAAATTAAAGCTATGGATTCTCGATTTTTGTGGCTGCCAATGTATTTTCTGTCCTGTAGGTTGATAGGTACAGAAAATGGAGGTCTCCATTCAGTAGGGGTGATGCTTAATCATCTGAAGGGATGTAATCATTTTTCTATAGGATTCATTTATTTCTTAAAGATGACAATACTTCTGCATTTTGGTTTCCATTATAGAGTAGAAACTGGAAATACTTCTTCATTTGATGCCAGATTGTAAGAGGGCCATAAAACAAACACTTCCAAGCACTCCCAGCAGAGGATCTAAAATAAGTCCTCCAGCTACAGTGCATTAAAGAAAGTTCTGCCTTCTTTCAGAAAAGATTTTTACAAAGTAGATTAAACTGCATGGAGGTGGTGGTAATTACACATTAATAACAATGAAATCCTATAGACAGGGAGTATCTGTGGAACACAGGAGATCCATCTAGATATATACACCGAATATAATGAATATTGATATTTTACATGATATTTCCACACAATAGGCTCATAGGCAAAAGGAGTCTTATTCTTTATTTCAACTCTAACTGACAACATTAAAGAGCAACAATCATTTCCTTCAAGCCAACCTGTTTCTCTTCTCTCCTTGCTGCCAAAAACTGCCTGTGAAAAAATCAAAGCAAACTCTCTCTTCTAAGCAGCATCCAAACCCCTCCGTGGGCAGATATTGTTACACTGAGCCAAACTGTTTGTGTCATTGTTTCTGAGCCAAAAAGACACATTAACACTGAAATAAAATGGGTACCATCCTCCTTCCAGTTAAACTTCAGCAAGTTCTTAGCAATCATGACAATATCTAAAGCACAGTTTGGAATTTTCCCCAAAATCAAAATACTCCAGGGATCGTTCTGCTTCTGCTTTCTCATTGTTAGAGTGCTTGAAGCTGATGAATGTGTCCAATTATGGATCCATTATATCAAAACTTTATGTGTGAGTAGGTCTATTCTGTGTCTTTTACTCAGACTGAAAAATGAACAAACAAACAAACAGATTGCCTTTGTGTTGTGAGTTCAAAATTTGGTTTAATACCAATAAATCCTCTAGTAAAGGCAAAGGTGCAAACAACAAAAAGCTTTCTCTTTTTTCCACATAAGGTTGAAAATCAGCCTCTTATATTGTATTTTTACTGAAGCCATTAAAATGACATTTCAACAAGCTGAGTCACCTTATATTACAAGAAAAAAAATATAAAACACACATACAAGAAGAAGAAATAAACCAATTCCTACTGTTGGCTGTAAGAAACCATCTCAGGAAATGGTATGGCAGGAACTGACCTTCTTTTAAAAGGAAAAAAACCACTAACTTTTCACAGGTAAAAGGTCTCATTTCCTTCTACAGTGTTTGTGTTTTTCAAAATACTATCAGCAGGTGCACCAGATTTCAAAAACCTCTNAAAAAAAAATATAAAACACACATACAAGAAGAAGAAATAAACCAATTCCTACTGTTGGCTGTAAGAAACCATCTCAGGAAATGGTATGGCAGGAACTGACCTTCTTTTAAAAGGAAAAAAAACCACTAACTTTTCACAGGTAAAAGGTCTCATTTCCTTCTACAGTGTTTGTGTTTTTCAAAATACTATCAGCAGGTGCACCAGATTTCAAAAACCTCTTGTCCTTCATCACATATAATTGTGCTGCATATTATATTAAGAAATAGAAGCAGAGGAATGTAAGTGATGGAAGTTCAATTAAAAGCAGCATAATATCTTGTTGCATAGAAAATGATTCTGCAACTGAAACAGGTTCTAATGAGAGAAAAAAAAGGAATACATTTTCACATATTTTTAATTACATAGAACTTCCTCAAACATGATTTTTAATAATATATTCCATTAGGTTAACATCATATTTAAAGAAAGTGCATTTTCTGATTTCATTTCAAGTCTGATTTTGAGCAATTATTGTGTCATTGTTCTGCAGTAGAAAGGTTGAATTCATTTACTGTGTGGTTATGCTAGTTATGATTGATGTCGCTTCTCCAAATGATAAACCAATCACCCCGATGATGTAATGTCATTTTAACAGTGCTATAATCACATTTCTCTCAAACTGGGAGTTCTGATGAGTTCTAACAAAGATTTATTGTAGATTAAAGGCCTTCATAATATCAACAATAGATTGCTCATTTGATAGAATATTTGATTAGGTAATTTTTTTCAGGCAAATGGTTTTCTCCATATATATTAAGCATGGCTCTTGTGAAGGGCACAGGGCAACACACGTGGATGAGTGGCTCCTCATACCCAAAAAATTGCACCTTAAACCTGTTGAGGAGCCACCCTGTAATTACAGAGTTTGAAGAAAGAGAAGTATCCAATCAGACAAACAAGAGGAAACCTCTGTAGCATAATTAGTAGAAGACATTGGCAAATACTTCATATTCAGCATGTACTTTGAAGACTAGGATAGAAATGTTTAAAGAAGCTAGAAAATGCAAGCAAAAATTTATGAGTGATTGAAGATTATCTGGGATCTAAGCCTTACATATAAACATCTACAAATCTTCCTTTTTAATCCAAGCCCAAATTTAAGCAAAATATTTACACTTAATTACTGTCTCTCAAATATCTGGATCTATGTTGCTAGGTTTCCAAATAAACTAAAATATATATATATAAAAATTCTTTAAAAAAAGAAAAATAAAGAAAAAACCACTACCAGAGCCAACCTTTTGTCATGTAGATGGTAAAAGCCACTCTAAAAATCTTTCAAGGATCATGATAAGCCACAAAAAGTAATAACTTTCTCCAATTTAATGTATAAGTCATAACCTGTTGTATTTTCTAATAAACTCTATAAACAAACATCGTGAGNGATGGTAAAAGCCACTCTAAAAATTAACCTGTTGTATTTTCTTATAAACTCTATAAAGAAACATTGTGAAAACTAAAGCAAACAAGTAACACCACTAGGAAATGCTCCTTGTTTTCCAGAGGATGCACAGAGCTCATGCTACAGAACACTCCACGATTATGCATGTGTGTAGGGTAAAAAATATAAAAAAAGGGACACCTACATCTTATATCCTGAAAATTGAAAGCCATTATATACTATATGACTGCTTATTAAAAAAATAAATGGGATATGTGAGGAAAAAAGTGTTAAAATGGAGAATGAACAAAGCAGAGCCAATCAGAGGATGCCAAAAATGTTCCTTGGGTCAGCCCACAGTAACAACTGTCAAACACAAAGCTTTTAAGGATACAAAGCAACAGTGATTAGGATTTAAAATGAAGCACAAAGAGCTCTCCCATCAAATTTTCTGACGTTGTTTTACTGCCACTTCCTTCATTTGGCCTCCTCAGAAAAGCCATGCTGGTTCCCTCAGTACCAGCAGTGGCTGTAATTACTAAGTACTCAAGTATCCACCAAGACTCTTTTTTTAGCTCACATTCCCTGACCTTGATTTTCTTCTCCTTATTTCATGCCTCTCCCATTTACTTTTCCCATTTCCCTTTAAAATCTCATAGCTGCTTCATCCACCACACCCTTTAGGCAATGTTCTCTCACTCTTTATTCCTTTCTTCAGTGAACATTCCCTGTTCCTGAGCTCTGAGAGGAGGCAGGCATTCCTCCCTGCACACAGGTAATGATCCATCACCAATCCAGGAACCAGAGCTGCTTTTTCCATGAATATCCCTTTCCATTTCTCTGTCCTAAGGTCCCCTGTCATTTTATCCTCCTGTTATCTGGGCTCACAGGTGCTTTTGTGATTCTCCACAAGCTGATCTCGTTCTTAGCTGATCTCTGCCATCATCTACTTTCTTACCCCACCATCTTCTCTGAGTATTTCAATGTCCTGTGAAAACCCATTGGGGAGCTCTGACTTCTGCTCACTGTCTTCCAAATAACAGGTCACCATGCAGGAACCTTCCCTCTTACCCTGTGTTAGGTGAAATGCCTCCTTGGGAGCATTTAGTGACAGATCTTGCTGGGACCCTTCTGAAAACACAAAAACTCTTCAATCAGCTGGATCACCCTTACTCAGAAATGGCTGAGCCCTGCCAAGGCCTCTGGAATGTATCTAAGGCATGAAACTACAGTGACCCAAAGATAAATCACACTCAATTCCTGACCCCCTCCCTATTTCCATGGCTTCTACAGAGGTACCCATCACAGATTTTGAGGCCTGCAGCTCCCAGATAATCCTGAATCTCCTAAAAACTCCTCAAAAGTGGCATCATATTTTCCATAACAATAGGAGGAGCAAGGAAGCACACTCAACTTCTGAATTATGATTTATTTGTGCAATTATATTTTAACACATCTGAACAGGGTTAAAGGATAACTCAGGATGGAAGGAGCCCCAGGAGGTGCCCAGGCCAGTGTCCTGCCAAGCCAAGGCAGCTCTGAGGTCAGAGCAAGCAGCTCAGGATTTCAGCCAGTGTGTTCCCAAAAAGCTCAAGGACAGAGGCTGGACAAGCTCCCAGGGCCACCTGCTCTAACCCAATGCTTAGGGAAAAAATAATCCCTAATATCAACTTTGAATGTTCAAATTCTGCTCCCTGCTTACTCCCCCCAGCCCCTGTTGAAGAAGGGGTGTTCAGATGTGCTGTGTGCACCCCAGAACCTCCAGTGCTGCTCACAGCTGCCTTGTTACAGCAGAGACACCCCTTGGGCAGACCAGAAACTGCATAGAGGCTCTAAACCTATTGTGTTCAGTTAAATGACACACAACATATATCTATGATAAAAAAGGAAGGTGCTAGAATAGCTTCTTTTGATTTGTCTGTATTTCTAAAAAGGGATTGCATCTTCCCCCCTCATTTTTTTGGCCATCAAAAGGAAAAGTCAGCACCTACTAATAAAAATTAAAATAAAATAATGAAAAGAGGAAAAAAAGAAGAAAGAAAACCCTAGGCACTACAGATTCCATGACTGATAGTGCTGCAAATGTTTTAAAACAGTGGCCTGAAAGACAAGAATTAATTTGCTGAAAAATAGCAGATCTTAGTTAAATGTGACATTGTAAGTATAGAAGCAGACAGACTCAGAAACAAGAACAGACACAGACTGGCAGAGGCAACATGCATTTTTATATACAAAACCTCATCACCAATTGATATATTAGATTAGCCCATGCAGAACAAAGAACCATTGTGTGTACATTTCTCTCCTACCAGATGCAACAAGGAGCAGGAAATCTACTTTGAAAAATAAATCCCTCTGATGATGAGAATTCAGTAATATATTTTTTTACACAGCTTCTACCATACTTCAAACTAAAAACCTCTCCACAGTAAAATGAAGGAACACCATATATGATGGATTGTGTTTCCAGGAATTTTCCATTAAATAAACCAGCAAGATTTTCCTTTGCCCCATTTCCATAGATGCTCTCAATTTTCTGCTGATGCAAGAACACATTTGCACATTAAAAAGGAACGCACAAAACTGGCACAAACATGTCACAAACAAACTCCATATGTTTGCAATTTTCTTACCACTGCTGGAAGCCTGCTGTGGCCCTGAACACGCTCTCAGCAGATATGAATTAGGGGAGAACTCCTCGTCAGGGTTGGTGTCCATGATTTGATGGGACGTGTTGCTGTCTAGCAATGGCATCTGGCAGCTAACTGGTGGAGGATTATGAGAACTGGGCAGCTGGGCAGATGGGAGAAGGCTGGACGAGGATGTAGGTGGAATGGGACGACCTGGGAAAGAGGACACAGGGATCAGAGATCAGCAATGAATGTAATGAAAAAACCCCCCACCAGCCCAGTAATTGCACGGTAACTGTCCATGGTTATGTTCCATTACTGCCCTGCACAGCCCCTCAATCTCCCCACTGCTACCAGCCTGTCCCTTTGTACCACATTTCCTGAAATTACATCACAGCTGTAAATCTCTTAAAATAATAGTACTGGGCTGATTGTTTGGTTTTTTGTGGTTT
>VXBB01000823.1:23932-40312 GCA_013399915.1 Illadopsis cleaveri | reverse complement strand
TTTTTTTTTTTTTTAAACCAGGAAAATTGCTTCAGCACAGGAATCTCTCAGAGGCATGAAAGAACCATGCAAAGACTTTCCTCAAGCTAAGGCTCTTCCTAAAATGCTGTGGATCTTCCCAGATCTCACTGAGACATGTCACAGGAGGGGACAGCAGGACTGAAAGGCAATTATTCCCCTTCAGAGATGGGCTAAAGCTGGAATCTGGGCTGGCAACTCTCAGCTCTGCTGTCCTTCCTCTCCCATTGCTTCCTTCACTGGGGCTGTAAGAGCAGAAATTCCTGCCCAGCCAGGTTAATTCCAACCCTGGAGCCCAATCCTTCATAGGGATGGAATACCTCAGCCCACAGCAGCAATATGGTCTTGGTCACCTAAAGCAGTGACATCAAGCCAACAACAAAACTGGTCATACTTATGTATCCTATTCTTTTGTGAACTCCCAGAACTTTACATTAATCCATTCCATCAAATGCACACAGATGAAGACAGGTTTTGAGGGGTTTTGTTGGTTTTTTTTTTTTTTCATTGCAAGTTTATCTAGTGCATTGAAGAAATTCTTCATGAATAATTTAAATGTAAGAAAATATGACCTTTGTGATGCTGCCAAAGTCTGTAAGGCAGAGATCTGCTACAAATGTTAAAACACAGCAAAACTACACAAAATGGTGGATCTTTATTTCCATCATTCTTAAAGAAACAGTAACAGAGAATGTACACTGATCTTCTCACTAGTTATACCTTCATTTTGTTGAATCAAGGACCTCTCACATTATATGAATTACCTCAAAGTTTGCAACATTAGGCAAACATATGGAATCACAAATGAAATGAAAAAAAAGCAAGAAAATTAAAAATTACAGCTCCCACATATAAATTGTATTTGGGATGCAGCAATCAACCAAAGACACACATAGATACTGAAAACTGCCAGCTCTGCACTGCCTGGTACCAGTAAATAGCATGAGGTACTTTCTTGGCTTCAAAAAATTTTGAAATAAAATAAATATTAGAACACATGCAAGTGACTTTTATGATTCTTTGATATTATATTTTTAACACTGGATAAATTGATAAGATTGAATGACCAAGTTATTATATGACAGAAATGAATTTAAGCTACTCCATAGTAACTCCCACCTGCAATCTTTTATGCTACAGAAAACTCAATATGCATTGAATATTTTAATTGTGGACTTGCATTTGTGAGGAAATAATTCTAATATTGATGATAGGAATAATTACTGTTATTATTCATGATTATGCTATTCTTATGAAATACTATCATGAATATCCTAAACATTCCAGGGAAGTGATTGAGCAAGACCAGCTTCTAATTATTTCTTTGCAATGTGTTGCAAAGAAGCAGAGAGGCTGAGGCTTGACACACCTCTGACAGGAACGTGACACTCGTGCCCACTGTGTGCATTTCATTTTCACATATTCTGGCTCTGCTTCAACACTGTGGAGTTGAAAGAAGCAGCTTTATAAATTCTAAATCTGCATTAACTGCATGTATCATATGGAAATATATTACTATACTATAAAACTGTTGGATGTGTGAGGGTATGAGATGAAGGAAAGAAAAAATTCTTTTTGTGGAAACTACATATGGTATTTTAGAGCAATTTAGGTACATTTTTGCAGAATACATTGAGAAATGAAAAAACCCTCAAACCTTAAGAATTCTTTTGTCGGGAATGCTAATGACATTGTTACCATAATGAAATAATACAGCCCAAATCCCTGAAGAAAAGGCAAAATGTCTAATTACTACAGCTCTGTTTGTGGGTGAGAGGAACCAGAAGGTATGAAGCTGTTCTAATGTTGCATCATTTTGGTGAGAAGTTGGCTCCTGCGGAAGATCTGCCCACAATCACGGGCTCATGGCAAAACAGAGATGTCTGTGAGCCACAGAACCTACTGCCAATCCATCCTCTGGACAGATTGCCAAATAAACAGCCAAATTTCACTCACACTTTTCTTGTGGTTGCAACATTCTTGGTCTGTCAAGTTGATTTTTGCATCTACTAAACCTTAAACTCCCACTACAGCCCCACCCTCTTAGAGGGACTCCTAACAAACATCTCTCTCTGCACTCCCAGCCCCTGAAGCACACAGGATCTTTTAGGACACCCAGCCTTTTGTAAAATTTGGTGGGAAATTACTGAACAAGAAGAGAAAGGCACCATTAAGCTATTTTGCCTTAGGAAATTAATCTAAGGGGTAACTATCTGTAGTACCACAGACAAGAGAATGGCTTGTGAAAGTCCCAAAGTGTGGGGATGCAGTTAAGCTGTAAAGAGCATGATACATGTAATTTATTTGTTACTATACACTCTTAAGTGAGAAATAAGGGGTTTCATTCATAATTACATGAATATCTTGGTCAAATAAGTTCAATGTAACATTTAAAAGAACAGACTAAGCTTTGCAGGTTCTATACACCCGAGCTCCTTGTCAGACCCATTCATGTGCCTACATATATCTCAACAGTCATATTTTGAGCCTTCCCAACTCTTTAAAATATTCTAAATTTCCGTTGCTTCTCAATGGGTTTTGCAAACCCTACAGTCTATAAAATGTATGTACAGTATGCTGTGACAGACAATAACACATCCTATTACAGTGCTGTTCTCAAAAGTTAAATTGTAATAGAAATTCCTAAAATTTGTCTTCATATAATAATACATTCAAGCTTCTCTGAATAAGTTTTTTATCTAGGTGAGCATTGATAGAATCCTATGTAATGGATACTTACAGTGACAGCAATAATGTAACTGTGTAACACAGTCAAAGAAACATAAACATAGATACAAATGCTAGAAAGGGAACCAGGCTTAAAGCTGATATGCTACATTCTCAAAAGGGAATTGTATCAGTTCTTGTCCCAATATCTGTTCATATGTATGTTCATGCTGCACATACTCAGGCATGAAAAAGATTTGTACAGATACTGAGTACACCATTTGTAAGGCATTTTTCAAAAAGCAAGCAGCCAAGAAGAAAAAACAAATTTCCTCTCCTCCCACCTCTTTCTCCTGCCATTTATCTTATCTTTCTTTTTAGAGTGAAGGAGAAACATGTTAACCCTTCATTCAGATTTGGGCTTGCTTTGGTCTTCCTCACCACACAGCACCTCAGTCTGCAAGGGCCTTCTTTACCCTCTTTACCACTTATATTCCATTTTCCTTTCAAATCAGTCTCATGCTTCTTCACCAGCCCAGGATTTTTTATGAAACCATTCCTCAATTACTGGTACACTTTAAGTCCTTAAGGCTTAAAATCTGCTGTAGAACCTACATTCAGAAATCAGGCCATGCTCACAGCTGGTAATGTCTCAAGCTCAGACAGGGAAGAAGAGTCCTGTTCATCTCAATCACAATAACACATTGGGAAAAGAGATACTTCAGCTGCTATTAGCCTGAAAGACCACACCAGCACCAGAAGGACAAAAAAAAATAGAAAAGACTGCCTGCAATCGCTCCCAGCATGAATATACATAAACAAGAGACACAATCAAAGAAGAGATGCAAGCTGCTCATCAGTTACTGAAGGATATTTGAGATACACTGCTCATACTCTCTGTTCTTCTTCCTCCTTTATAGGACCTGTAGAGTTCTGTGGATAAATAAAGCCCACGTGTGTAAAACCCTGAACTCTATATTACATCCTGGTACATGACAGGAAACAAGGAACCAAAAAACCCCCCCTAGAGTTTAACAATTTAGAGCAGTAATCATGGAAACATGCATTCCAAAATGTGTGTGCATATATTTATATAATTTTTAATATACTGAAGTATATTTACCCACACAATTCTAGATAGACATGCGAAATATCCAAAAACATACATTATTTTAACAGGTCTAAGGATGAATCCAGACTCTTTAAATAGCTATTTTGCATTAATTTGGACAGAAGATTGCAGTCTCTGTGAGTGTTGCCATCTCACACTGTTAAGTTACTCATTTCAGTAACTCCTGTCATTAGAAAGTACCTGAGCCCCAGGGGTGGTAAATACTGATCTCAAAGCTTATTGTATCTGTAATGGAATTCTCAAGCTTTTTTCATCAGCAGAATCTCTCTTGTAAGATTAGACACGTGTAGCAAACATTTATGTCCAACCCTGTGCATTTTCAGCATGAATGCCATATACCTAAGCAGCATATCTTCATTGATAACTTACATTTAAAACAGAAAATCTTCCTATAGGTAGAGGCTTTCATAAGCAAGATCAGCTTTCAAAGCTTTAAACAACTGTTAATCTTCACAACCAAGGGGTTATGATATAACTGTTCTGTTCTTCTCTAAGGATATCTGCCAGTCAAGCAGCCAATATCCATAAATGACCTGTAATAGCTAAATTAGTGACATATATTGCATCGATAAAGCTCCTTTGTTCTACAGTTCTGGTCATAAGGACCAGGGCTCAGGTAGAAAAGATTCACACAAGCCAATGTCTCCCTGTGCAATCCTTGGCAGGTTAGATTGCAGAAAGAAGAGGAACTTTAAGATAACTGTGTTTTTTAAAAGCAGCTCTTTGGAAGATGTAGCAGCGTTCAAGTATTAATGATAAGGAAGGAACATTAATATAATGTTCAAGGAAGCTAAGGAAGCAAAGGGTGAAAGCAGGAGAGTTGTTTCTCCATAACTGATGGCATCAGAAACACTGTGTAAAACACTTAATTGGCAATTAAGATTTTGACATTTACTGATTGAAGCTGCTGATATTCATGTTACACCAATACAAAGTATAAGACCCCGTGCAAAGAAATCACATAAAATTATGTTGGTGACTTACATGATGGACAGGATCATTAACTGCAGTTGCTGCGTTGCTCATTTATACCTAAATTATACACAGAAGACAATCTAGCAATGGAATTGGGGGGATATTAACTAGAGGTGATGAAAGAGAAGGATCAGATCTCAGGCTCCTTTGCTCCCTTCCATCAGGAAAGCTGGACAGAATCAGAGCAAGGAGCAGAGGCAGGACCCTGTAACAGCTCACAGCCCTCCTCCACTTAAGACATTCACACTTCGTTTCAAGTCAGCCTAAACTGAATCACCTATATTGTCAGCGTTGCTAAGTTCACTTTAAAGAGTGAGAAAAGCTGTTAAATGCGTCAGGAAACCATTAGATAAGTAAGATGCACGTATTTGCAGTGCAAAGCACTATAAATTAAGCAGGCAGTTGATGAAGGTGAAACTTCCCGGAGGTACAGCACATTCAGCAGACTCTCCCTTCCTCCCCAGAAAAATTGCCTTCTGCAAAAGAAAAAAAATATCTCCTCCTAATATGTATGCATAGCGCTGCTCACCACTGGCCTGGGTACTCTCAAACAGAATTATATTTAATAAATTAAATATATATTGTCCTAACTGGCGCAAGGAACATAAATATTTCCTCCTTGGTGAATTAGTACAGTTAAGTGACACTAAGGGTGGGGAACAGCATGTGTGATTTTTGTAGCTAACCTGGCATTTGTGCTTCCATGCACCGGGGGCCAGCAGAGCCCCAGCAGGCAAAGCTCTGCTCAGGGGAGAAAGTTCTTCCCCCTAAAGCCAAGCATCCTGTGCTGCCAGATCCCAGGAGAGAGGCAGGACCGCAGCCAGGAGTTACCCAGGAGCCAGCAGAGATGCTCAGCTGTGCAGAGCACTCTCCCAAACCACAAACTGAGCTTCAAGTGGGAGAGACAAAAAAGCCCCAAATTAAGTCTGAGATCAAAAGAGGAAAAGGAATCTAACAGTCTGTGGTCATTTTCTTCAGCAACAAGTTGTTTCCTCTTGCCTAAACTGCTGCACGTCGTCTCTAAGGCAAACAGGATTCAGAAGAGCAAAAGATAAAGATATAAATCAGGATCTGGATGACAGAGAGTTATTGCTGAAGAAAGGCACTTCCAGCCCTCCTGAAGCTCCTATCTCCGAGAGCAAACATGCACAAAACCAGCCAAGCTAAGAAAAAAATTTTTACAGAGTCTATTTCACAAAAGTCAAAGGAGAAAACAAGGCCTTTCTAAAAGCCCAGACCTGTTTTCTGATGTGTTTAGGTATTTTATGCATCACAACAGACAGTAAGGGACACTAAAGATGCAGCTGATACCATCACATCATACCAGGGAATGAGAGAATGGCCCTGAGACAATTAAAAGAGAACAGCAAAAGAGAAATTTAGACACAGTAAGTCATCACCTGTGATTTATACAACAGTGAATCAGCAAAGGCAACTCAGTACCACAGGTTGTGTTTTCCCCACTTAACAAAATTAGTAACTCCTCACATCTTCCTTAGTTTTCTCAACGCTTGTCAGAAAAAACAAAGCAACAAACCATTGAAATATATTCATATTTAATATATTTCTTCTCCCTCTGTTCTGAAGTAAAACCATTTACTGCACAACCAGGAATACAGTCTGAGAACTGTAGATAATAGAAAAGGGAAAGATGAAGAACCACCAGCAAGTCCTGATCTCTGTTTTTTTATTACAGATCCATTCCAGAAGCTCGTTTAAGCTTTGTTATCTCCCTTAAACCATTTGACCTCTGTATGTGATTAATATTTTCTGCAGTACTGCGCATGTGTAATCTTTGAGTATGGAAATCACTGTACCAACGCAAGATATTATCATCGCAAAAACTCTGCAGGAGAATGAGACTAACTTGGAAATCAATCACTTCTGACTTCCAGTGTTAAAGTTAAATTAATTTTTCTAAGCAATCCATCTACAAAATGTATCAGTTGTATGAAATTTGGATATTAAAAATACGGAGACAAACATGACTTCAGAATTATCTAAACCAATTCAGTATGTAAAGGAATAATTTGCTGCTGTCAAAAGTTAATGTCACTTAATTCTTGTCTTGTTAAATCATCTGATGCCCCTTTCTTTTTTAGTTAAACAAAGATAAATAATAAAAGCAATTTACAGCTAGAAGATGTTAGGGTTCTGCAGCTGTTCAATGTCTTCTGGGCAGATTAGATTCTGTAATGAGAAGTTACAAGCTTCATTTTATAAAAGCTGTTGCTGTCTCGGGAAAAACATCAGTGAATAAGATTAGAAAACCCTTTTCCTTCATGAACCTATGTCCTGGGTTGTCCTAAACCAGGACAACCTATTACACTCACAGGCTGATTACTTGGCATATGTTTGATACCTTCATAGCTGGAAAACAGTAATTTGTTTCAATGATTTTTTCCCATCACTCATAAAGTCAAAATGTCTCCTCTAATATCCTAATACCCCACCCCTGATTCAGCCAGGAAAAACAGAGACAAATCCATGGGAGCAAAACTCACACCACCCAGAATTAATTTAACTCCCCTAAAAAAAGCTTCTCCTGAACTAACTATAACTAACTGTAACTAACATTAAATTGTAACTTATCAGCTGCCTTGTGGGACAAAAATAACGTTCTAAGATTAGGAATGTATTTAGAAGAAACTTATTGGAAGATCCACAACCATATGTGAAGTTTATGGTAACTTAATAATATGTGCAGCTTTTAAAATTGGGAAGAAAAAAAAATTCCCTGTTTACCAATCTTATCAGCTAAACTCATATCAGGGAATTCCACTAACAAAGGGGTTGTAATTAGGCCCTGGGTAGGTAATTAGCACACATCCTGTGAAATCTTCCCTCTCAGATCAATCTAGTAGTACTTGATTTGATCTTTATTCAGAGTTCAGACTAAGCTGGGCTACAAACTTGTTTCCACTATCCAAACACCTTCTGTTTACCTTCACCTTATTTTAGTGAAATTCTAAGTACTGTTAAACAACCATTCACACCTTCTCCACCTCATATCCCCCTGAATGTTGGCTTTATGTCTATTAGAGAAATTTATTTCCAGGAACGTTGCAACACTTGGTGATTCAAGTGCCTGGAATCACTAATAGGTGGGATAAATAACACTATCTTGAACAAACACGAGAAAACTCCAACCTGTAATTACTTAACAAACTCTGTGAGAGTGGTGCATAGTTAGTACTAGCTGGTGGGAGTTAAGTAATGATTATGGGATTTGTGTTAACTCTTTGCAGGCTACTAAAAAAGCAGCTCCATTTTCTGGAGGAAAAATGAGGAATGAAAACAAGGCTTCACATGATCCACATTACGTAAATGGCCAAATAATTTAAATAATATGCTTAAAATCTGCTCTATCATGTGCCAGTGCTATATTCTGGCTAATTCTGCTTCAGGCTATTAAAGTCTGCTTTTCTTAGTTCCACCTACAGTTAAAATATGGTGTTGCTATTTGCTTTCTAAATGTGTGGTGAGCACATTTCTGAATTAGTGCTATCCCACTGCTGTGCCACACTCTAGAGATGTTTGTATTTTAGTGCTGGGAGATAGGGAGGTCCAGTCAGAACAGCATCAGGAATTGTTCTTCTATTATTCTTGATACTTAAATGACAATCTTGAAATTTACGTTTTCCTTGCTTCACCTAGTTTCTTCTCTCACATCCAGTCTTGCATTTCTTACACCCCCCATATTGACTTAGCGGGAGTTCTGGGTGCACAAGCAAACTAAAAGTTTGACTTTTCAGTCCTCTCTGTCGCTGGTGGGATTTTCCAAAGCACAGAAGCATATCAGGATTCAACTTCCCTCTGTCTTACTACACTTCAACAGATATCCTTTTGCCTTAAACATTTACCAGGTGCTGCAGAAGTTGAAGACTGTTGTGATATTTTACACTGAAGTGTAAGCTATATGTGCCCCTACAGAAGTTATCACACCTGTAACACATCCTCATTCCGAACTGAACAACCATCCCAGCATTTAACAGCAAAGCACAGTGAAACCTGCATGTCAATCAATGCAACTCTATTTTTGCCTTCAGCACAGACAGTGTTTCTGCAGTTTTCTGAAGTCCTGAGAAGCTTCTGAACAGGGAGAAGCTCCCCCAGCCACGGTCTTTTCCTGACTGGAATACCAGGCTGCTGTGTTCATTCAAGGCAGGATAATCCTCTGTACTCAGGTCTAGGTGATGCCTTGGGAAAGCTGACCTGAAACAGGGACTGAACAGAGCTGGACNAAATATGAAAGCTGAAACTCAAGGATCATAGGAATATAGCCTGGACCCAAACTGCGGTTTAAAATCTAAGGGGAGGTGAAATACCATCACTTATGATGAGCTAGGCCTAACTAACCCTTTAAAATCTCTCTGATGTCTTCTGGTAGGGCCAGCTATACCCTGAAGATGGTAAGGAACACACAAAGTGCCCCAGCATAGGACTATGGACAACCTACCACATCACTTACAAAAAGCAGATAAAATTTTGTTCTCATCTAGTATTGAAAAAGGCTTGGAATATTTCTGTCTTTGTAAAGGTGATTTCTAGTTCAGAGTTTGGGAAGCAGACTCAGATAAAGAAGCAGCATATAAACTACAGCTAAGGCCACACCTTAGCTGAACCCTGGAATCTGCTCACTTTGCTTACAGGAAAATGGAAAAATATTTATTTTTAAGTGAGAAGGTTTATGTCAAATTTCCCTTTATGTGAAAAGATTTAGCCAAAATAAAACATGAGTGGCAGACTGCAACACAACAGCGATCAGACCATTAATTATTTTACCACTGCTGTGCATCGCCATAATTAATGGCACTCCGTGAGACCAATACAGGAAATTAAAATTTCCTTTTAATGAAAAGAAATTGCAGACATGAAAGGCCACTATATGAAAAATGGATCTTGATTCTGCAGTACTCTAAAATAACCTGTAACCTGATTAAAAGCCATTTGGAAGCACAAAACCAGATGTGTTAAAAAGGTAAGAAATCTTTTCATTATAGTTAGAGTTGCCAGAATGAAGGGATAGAGATACATGTTCTTCCCCTGCAACAAATGGGCTCTGTTCCATGCTTTTTGGTAAAGCAAAAACCCCACTGAAAATCAAACAGGCTACAGAATAGCTTGAATGTACCGTTCTGTATTTCAGCACAAACTGGATCTTTAAAATAATGACAGTTTCTCTCATCTTTTCAATCTTAAAACACTTTAAAACTACAGCCCAGAAATACATGGACAGAGAGAAATTAAAGCAACTGAAGCTGAAATATGCTACTTTGGAATCCAAAGTTTGTTTACACCATTAGAAGGCACTCAAATATATATCCCCATAAATGACAAGGTCCCAGCAGCAAATTAACAGGAACAATTTTCCCATCTCAGGAGCTGTCAAGATGGGCTCTGTTAGCCAATTTATCTTACTCTAGCACATCTCTGGTGCTTGTCAATCAATATGTGAAACATTTGGTGTTGATTGCCATTTTTCTATCCACTTCCTTTTGCCTCTCGTACCAGGCAATTTACTGCAAGTCAATCAAGGTTGAAGCAGACCTTGTTTAAATAAAACACTGTTGAGTTCTTTTCACACCAACAATTTCAAAAACAGAATGAGCTGTAGCTCTTCACATTTACATTTATACTACTTTTTCTGTTTTTCCCAAATGCCATGCTTAAGCTATAAGTCATAACTAAACTCAGTCGAAGGCTTATGGAGAAATCAGTCAAGGAAGATGAACTGCATGGAACTGTGTATGCTTTTGCTGTCAAAAATTCAGGCTATCAATGGAGACAGAGAACACCAAAAAGTACCTAAATAATCTGGGATTGTTTCTTTTTCACCCTTGCTTGAAGTCAGGTCTGCACACCAGAAAAACAACTTCTAACTTGTCTGAATTTCTTAACTCTGGATAAACGTTTCAAATATTCATTTATGCTGATATTTTAAGGTAGGAGGGAGCTCAACTACTGTGTTTATAGCTGTGTGTCACAAATAAATATATGAAGAAAATCAATTCTCCCATCTTAGAACTTGGTCCCAGTTAAACACACCAACATCTTCCTTCTCACATCCAGATGAAACAATGGCAGAACAATCCCAGGTCACATCACAGCTAATTTTGGCACTACCTTGTCATCACCTGTAAGCAGTGAGGCAGAGAAATAGGGCAGAAAGAACATCCTTTGCACTACATCATTTTACAGCTATACAACTGAAACAATATGCACTTACAGTATGCAACACTTGAAATTTTTAAAACTTTGGATTTGCCTCTGCACACTAACAAAAACACCCATAAAACCTTTCTATTGTGCTCAATCCTGGTTCAGTTTTCAGGTTCACCATGGGCTGCAGAATTAACCCCACAACAATTCACACCAGTGGCACACAGAACTACTTTCTTCTGAGCTGGAACAACCATGAAACACCTGCTAGGTGCTACAGCTGCATTTAGGTTCTACAACTACATCGATTTATTAAGTGTAACACCATTATTTATTACATCTCCATAAGCTAAATCCAACAATGTACAAGAGCAACAAAAAAAAAATGCAAGTCAGACCAAGCCCTAAGATCCCCAAAGTAGTAATCTCCTATGGCTAGCACAGGACATATTCCTTGTATAACAAAGAGAAAGAAAGTATGTTACTGTTATTAGTAGGATCATCTACTCCTGTCCTTAATTCTAAAAGATACAAAAGTGCCAGACATTCAAAACCTCACAAGTTCAATCACATATACATATGTTAGCATACATATGTATACATACATAGAACATACATTATTTTATAGATATTATATATGTACACATAAGAGAGTAAATACATCACTCTCTCTATGTTAGAAAATGAATAGCCATTGAAAGAGAAAAAAAAAATCCTCAGTTTCTTCCCTGGTCAACAACTTACAAATTTGCAACTACTCCCGAAATTGTCTGTAATTGATAACTTGTAAAATTTAATGACAAGAAGATCCCTGGTCATTTGCTTGTACTTTTTTTATGAGACCTAATATCTTCTTGATTTACATCACACAGAAGGAAATAGATAAAATGCCTGAAAGAGAGTCAGAGACTTACAAGAGTAAGAGTCAGAGTATTACAAGGCATATACAATCACCAGTGCCATCCTGAGCAGTGCATTTAAAAAACACTTATGCCATGCCAGCATAACAAATGCTACAACTCAAAGGGGATGCATTTCACTATCTTTTGGGTAAAGAACGCTCCAGATCCCCAGATTAATTATAAAATAATAAATGTTAAATGGTTAGAGTACTAGTCTCTTAGGAAGGAAAAACCTCTGCTGTTTCCCTTGCCCAAGGGGTACTGTAGGTAATCCTTCTCAGGCAGGCCCCAATTTAAGGAACTTCCTTTATTCTGCTGTAAGTAATAGGTGAAAAAAAACCCCATCCCAAATTCTGTTAATATATACGAGTTAGGGGTATACCACCTATATGGATGTTATATAAACACATACAAATATAGACATACACACACAAGTGCATGTGTACACACGCTGGGATATCTGGGGTCCCAACACTACCAAGAGTCAATCTTTGAGCTATTTTCAAAAAAAATTCTCATTATTCGTGAAAAAAAAGTTATATGTTTTATGTGACATTGATATCACTAAAAGAAGCAAACAGACAAAAAATAACCAAAGCAAAGGATCAACAAAACCCCCAAACCAAACCCAACAAACCAGCAAGCTGCAGGTATTAAAAAGTATGTCCTGCAAGGCAAAACCAGTTAGCCTGATTTATACCAATATGATGTAAGATCTGATTCAGTAATAACAGCCAGGAGCCCAGAGTAAAAACTATCATAAAAGTAGTATAACAATTCCAGATTCCCAGTTTTAATTAAGGGTGATTTTCCTGTCGTCTTCCAAAAGATGCCTCCTACACTAAAGCACAAAGAACCACACTTATATAACATTTATTTTAGAATTTTCAATGATAGGAGATCACTTACATATCACGAAATTTCCCTTTCATTCCACTGCACCTATCTAAAACATACCTAGAAAAAAAATCTTCTG
Source organism: Illadopsis cleaveri (assembly GCA_013399915.1). Classification (NCBI taxonomy): domain Eukaryota; kingdom Metazoa; phylum Chordata; class Aves; order Passeriformes; family Timaliidae; genus Illadopsis; species Illadopsis cleaveri. Next base: position 27,480 of record VXBB01000823.1, on the reverse strand, counting down.
AAAGCTCTGGGCTTCTTGAAATGTAAATTATGCCATGATTGAGATTTTTCCAGTTGTCTCAGCCACATGGATGCTGTTTAGAGTTTGCAGAAAGCTCATGTCTGGAATTCAGGTTTACAGCTGGACTCAGTCAAACTATTGGAAAAGCATTTCCTCCAAAATAAACTCCAACACAGCAAACAATCCCCTACACCTGCTTAGCAAGTGTTCTCCTGGCTCACAGCAAAGCCTGTCTTTTCATCAGTAGGATTTTTCCCCAAGAAGTTGTACCAATTTTCTGGTACATGCTTTCTGACTGTGAATATGAAAGGTAATATAAGATGTTTCTGCCAGAGAAGGAAGCAATACGTGATGGGTGGAGTTATTTATTAACTGAATCCCCTAAATAAGCAACTGGCTCAGGTCAGAGCAGTTCACAGTCTGTCCCCTCTCTGCCCAGATCCTTGTCCTCTGTCCTTCAAATCTTCTCAGACTTTCTACTGGCACCCTACAAAGGCTGAACACAAGGTCTGATGGATTTTAGGGAATGTAGATGGAGTCAGTAAGACAGAGAGGCCCAATATAGAGAAGCAGTGTTCACTGCCAGAGGGTTCCAGAGTTAGTTACCATTCTCTCTGAAAAGGTGATCACATATTTCACTATCCTTACCATTAGAAAAAAGTCCAGGACTTTTTATTTGTTCCTGCTGTCTTTTTTTGCCCCTCCAATACCAGATTGCTTAAAACCTTAATTTTAACAAGAACCTGCAATTTGAACTGCTAAGAGAACTTCACTTTCCTGTCTTTTTACAGCCCCAGGGACTAATTGAGAAGATTACCTGAAGGCTTGAGGTCTAATGGCTCAAGAAAGAAAAACCTGTTTAAAACCATTTCTATAAAGAATGCTGGCAGAAATAGGAACAACTAGGAGATTTTCCTGTCAGTGCAGGATTTTACAATCACAAATGAGAGCATGCTGTATGTTATCATGTGTTGGGAAAACCAGGAACAACACAGCAGGTTTCAATGATCTATTTTATAGCAGCTCACAGAAGGGTGATAGATAAGGAGCTTGTTTCCACTAGAAATCACAGACCTGAAAAAAAAGTCTTGATCTAAAACTATCATGAACTCAGAAGGGGCCAAGTTTCTTCTGTCCTTGCTAACTTGCCACAGTGAACAGATGAAATTTGTTAAGTGTGTAAGGCTGAAATAATGCTTCTCTCAGCTCTCATGGAGAGCACATAAAAGTGGGATTGAGGGCTAAATGGAGCAGATATGTAAGAAAGAGTCAAAGACAATTTTAAAAGATGCCATTTTACCTACACTTAGTGAAATGAAAACTAGAGAACCCACCCTCCCCTTCTATCAGAAGTCATGACCCCATCAGAAACTGATGTAAAAACGGTTCCAGCAAGGTTGGTTAATCGAAATAATACATCACAATCCAGCCCATTCGGGGCTTTTGTTCTTAAACACTCCAGTAAATGGGCCTGTTTTTTAACTCCAACAGATAATTATGAAGTGCAATAAAAAAATTCAAATTATGTTAATAGGCCAGAGAACAACGGCTCTTTCTGAAATCACTGGCAATTACTAGACATAATGGTTCTCAATTAAGCTGGAGGGTATTTTTCAATCGTTCATAATTCACTATTTTAAAAAGTACCATAAAAATATATAAATGTGAATTGTTAATAAAACTTTCAGACCAACAATACAGCTGTGTGTGACAGAAAGTAATACTTATTTTATTTTGATGGTGCTTTTCCCCATGTGAATGATATGTGAATTGTGAGTGAAGGGAAGGTAACTACATGGGATTTGTTTCTCTCAGTGCTCCTAAGTGGAAGAGGAGTGATATTTCTTTCTTGAGCAACTTCAGTTTCCCTTAGGAATACACTCAGCAATCATACATGTCTTTACCAATTCTATTTTTAGATCCTGCAGCTCACTATAGAAACTTTAATGCATATGTGGATGTGAATCAGAGGTATCACTGCTTGCCCACTTTCAGATTGCTATTTCACACATTTTTCAAGGCAATAAAATGGACCAAAATGGAAAAATTAAGGCCTAAAATAAGAAATCATGAGGAACATGAAATGGTAAGTCCTAAGCATCATCTTTCAATTCTGAGCTTGATTCACAATAGATTTCTACCAAATCAAGAAAAACAAATAACAAATGAAGCCATTAGGGAAAGATCAATTGGTGATAATTACTATCCACACTTCACTAAAACTAGCACTCACTTATCCACCACATGTTTAAAGCTTGCATTAGGGAAATAGCACAGCTGCAAATTGCTGAGTTCTCATTGTAACTTTACTACAAATGATTAATGATCAGTTTTCTGGAGACATGCCTGAACTACCTGAGTAAATGTATTTGAACACACATGTGCATATGTTTTATTTATTTATTTCCAAATCAACAACACCTTAAAAACATTTTTTCTAATCCAGCCACTTCAACCTTCCGCCTGCCAAGAAGAAAAACTTCCTTGATTTTTATTCAAATACATTTGTACACATATTCCTGAGAAAGAGTAAATCATTTGAAAATAGTTCCCAACTGTAGAAATTCATATTTTCATATTTAAACAGCAACTCAAAGATTGAAGCATGACACTGTGATTCATCAGTGGAAGAGAGCCATTCACCATCCAGACCTCAGGATCTGTTGAGAGTCTTTATTGCTTTGGCCTCATTAAAATGGTGCAAACCATGAGCTAACATAAATCTGTCTCTCTTAATATTCTCTCCCTTAATTTTTTAATAGCTCCACACAAAAGGAAAGGTTAAAACCAATTAAAAGAGATACAAATACTAGTAAAATTGCCCTAATGAACTGTTAGTTATTAGTTTTAGCCATTTCACTTTAAAAAAATTACTTCAATTTCTAAATGAATTAGTAATTACACTCTTAATTGACCTTCATTGTTTTTTTTTCTGTTGTAGGATGAGGTATGTTGGTATTTTTTAATCCCTTCATTTTTATTCCCTTTTCTCTTTTAATTCTTTCACTTTTAGTCTCCAACTTAGAGCTAAAGTAAATCTCAAGTGTTACAGCTGGACAAAGATATCTACATAAGGACTATATTGTAATTCTTACTTCATTCCAAATGGGACAAAAATATTCTGAACTCATTCCTATGCAGAAAACACTTGTTTTTCTATCTCATTAAGATCATCATACAATATCAACAGATGCTTAAAAGCCTCTAGTGCTGAAGGAAATGTTGAGAAAATTGAAACAGAAGTACTTATGAATGATAATCTAATGATACTGCAAAGATTTTACTTTTCTCTACTACATCTAGCAAAATGCACATATACCAACACTCCCTCCACCAAAAGCCAAAACCTGTCATTAAACAGCTATCAGTTTTTATGTTACTTCTTACTGGTTGGCACTCTGGGCAGGAGTTCATCACTTTACTTCAGAAAAAGTGAAAAAAAAAAAAGAAAAAAGGCTGGGGTTGAAGTGTCCCCGAATTCCCCACGCCCTCCCTGTCTGCCCTGCCCACAAACCAGAATATTACCATTACATTGCAATCACAGTAAA
>VXBB01000823.1:9458-20486 GCA_013399915.1 Illadopsis cleaveri | reverse complement strand
CCTGTCACTGTGAGCAAGGTGACCCAAAAAGAAGGAACATTGATGGACTGGACTGTTCCATGGGAAGGGACCCTCACTGCTCACCTGGGCCAGCTGCCCGGGGACTCAGGGTAACACAGTCACAGCCCCTCGCTGAGGGCACTGTCCCTGTGCCTCAGGGGGATCTGAGGGCCTCTCCAGGAAGATGTTCTGGAGAACAAATCCAGGAACATCTCTTTGGGGCCTGGGTACCCCAAATAGAACAGGCACAACCCAGGGTAACACCACCCTTCTGTGTCTGCCCTGTCCTGACTGAGCGGAACAACGGAACCAAGCCAACATTTCAAACTTTCTGTGTGGTTAAAAGGTTATACAGTGAGATCTTACAGAGGAATATTACTCCTTTAACTTTATTTTTTTGGCCTGTGGACAACAAGCAGGTTCAGATGAGCAGCTGAAAGTCATTATGATGTTGTGGTAACTCCAGCTGCTGCTGCTGCCTCTGCCCATGATCACCCCACATGCAGAGGGTGTTGGGATTGGGGAGGACTGCAGCACTGCTTTCTCACTAGAATAAGGATTTTTCCCCAAAATCATCTCTACTTCAAATGTTTTAAAACCAGCAATAACTTCATTCCATGCTCTAAGGTGGGGCTTCAATAATGGTGTCAGTACAAAACCTGAAATTCATTGCGACGTGATGGAAGAAAATCAGCTCCTATGTGAAATATGCATTAAAAAAAAAATCAGAAAACTTTAGGGGGACTTCTACATCAACTTTTGTTATGATCACTTAAAAGACTTTGCGCTCTTTCTGGCATCATGCTTGACACTGCTGAACACTCAAATTCTGCTGCCTTCAACAGAAGTTCATTATGCCTTTCCAAAATGTGTCAAAAAGGAGCAGAGAAAATTTAAGACAGCTTAAAAAGTCCCAAATCCTCTGAAACCCAGAAATATAACATTAGCAATGCAGAACAAATTTGACTTTTGAGATACACTGAAGGATTCTGTAGAAGAATAGTTTATTTACTCTTCTTTTACATTTAAACAGTTCACTTTACAAGATTAGCATCTAATTGAGAAATTAAGTATTTGAGTCTTTACTTTTTTTTAACAACAATCTGGGATAATTTGATGGTTGTGTATTTTTGTAACAGCAGTCAATGCCATTTGAGCAGTGACAGGATTTAAACTGCCACCAATAAAAATTAAATCATTAACTGTTAGATGTAGAAAAATTCAGAATTGTGAATTTCCATCTCAAGAGACAAGCAGAGAAAGAATTTATTCTCACACGTTTTATATAAATAATCACTTAAATCTGTACTTGTTAAGTACAAAATATGTGTTAGTGTAACAAAGTATCTGGTTCATACAAATGTGATTCTTGCTCTTCCTCACTGAAAGAGAAAAAACTATTAAAATTATAAAACAAAGCACTGTCTTGAGGAATTGAATAGTTAAACGAGGAAAAGCAGTATATTTACTGAAAAAAAAAAATTAGAATGGCTACAGCATCTTATACCCACAAGTCAGACAAAATTTTAGTAATAAAAGTTTAAGAAAGTGAATAAGGACCTAAACAAAGGTCTCATCTGGAGAGCAATCAGTGAAAGGAGATGCAGGCAATGCACAGCCCCTCACTGCAGCTCAGAACTCTGCACTTCCTCCTCTTACAGCTGGAAATGGCCCTGGAACCCTGCAGTGCCTGCAGGGAATTTCACACCCCCATGGGCTCACCAGCTCAGCCCTGCTCCCTTTCCCCACCAGTGACCAGCCCTTCCTCCTGCAGCTGGCCCTGGAGGGCTGGGAGAGGAGCAGGCCTCAAGGCTTGGTGGGGACATGGTGACAGAGCACCAAAGGGATCCCCTTGTCCTGGCCCCTCCTGGTGACAGCCCTGAGACCTGGGTTACCCTCAACCATAAAACTTCCCTCTGGGCTGAAGGATGCAGAGGGCTGTTGGGTGGGGGAAAGACTTGCAAACCACAGTGATAAGGGTGAAAAGGAGAAAACAAAAGTGTGGAGTTGTAAAAGCAGCCAAAAATCAAGGACTTTCTGCTGTGGTAGAGCCCAGACATTCTAACAGCACAGTCCTACAACACCACCTGTTCCTAAAGCAAAAACCCAGACAAGACTTGCTATTTCATTTGCTGCACCTCCACTGATTAGACTCAATATACCGAACTGAAATGAAGAGGAAAATCAGGCCTGCCCACATACTGGAGTAGGAGACAGAGAAAAATAGCAGAAATTAATACAGAGTACTCTCACTACAGCAAAAATGTGTGCTACACTTGGTCAGAAATCTTTTCTCTACAAATTAATGCTTTACACAGCTGGAAAAAAACCAAAAGGGCCTGAGCAAGCACCAAGATTTATGGGTAGATGTCCCTGGGAGCTCTGGGGTCTCCAAAAGACCAAGGGCTCACACTGAATTAACACCAGTTACAGCCACTGAGGAGAGCAGCAGGGAGAGCAGGAAACAGAAGTGTCTGTAATAACTCAGTACACACAGGGACTCTTCTGTTTTGGCTCACAAATTCTCCTTCCTGATGTCAAGTGGCTACTTGGGTAGCTCAAAGAGCAAGATCACCAACAAAATGCAAACTGAAATGAATAAAAGTAGCAACAGTTGAATAATGATGATTTGCTCGTTTCCTTTGTTAAACAGGAAATGTAATATCAGTTATGATAAATTTATAAGGGCTTCACAGGCAGCCATGTAAAAAATGTTATGTCCTTGACTAAAAGATACACACTTCAGCCCTTAAAAATTAATTGTAATACTTAGAATTCATGACAACATTTTTTTCCAAAATATTTTCCTTTAATTGCAAAGTTTAAGAGGCATTTTCTCTCATATAATTTTTGATGTCAGTCAACCCACAAAGCACCTCAGCTAGCATTAGGAAGAATTTTCCCATTTACAGCACCACATTATCATGTGTGTACTTTATAGATTTTTATGACTTCTAATAAAGCATTTGCCCTTTGTCACTGTCAAAAATAAGACAATTACTGCAGCTACCAATTCAGCCTGTCGTGCTGTATGGTTGTCTGGTATATCTTAGAAAACGAACTTTTAAAAAATTATTTTTAGCTTGACCTGCACAATGGATGCAGTTAAAAAATACAGCTGGAAAAGGTATCCCCAGATTCCAAATATATATAAAAAATGAAGACTTAGAGAGAAAAGTTGAAAGCTGAAGACCTGTTTAAAAATTAAAACCAGTGGTGATGCACAGAACAGGCCAACCAAACACCTGATCAGCATTATTCTTTAGGACATCTCACTTCCTTTTTAAGTAACAGCTTTGAGCCAAGTTTCTTTTTCAAAGTCACAATTTCCTAAACCCTCTTTCCCCATTTAGGCTGTGCTACCTAAGAAGCAGTTCCAATATTCTTTTTCTCCCTTGAACGGCCATGCACATTTTGCCAGAAAAAGTGGGAATGCATTTGTGCTGATGCTAAATGTTAATAGATTTGCCTAAATGTCTGCTAATAGCACTGCTAGAATTAGCTAGACTAGTAGTGCATGCCTAATGTGTTGTTTTTGTTGTTGCTGCCTTAGCTGTTTTCCCCTTTTTTTTTTTCCCCTCAGAAACAACAAAAAAGGGCATTTTTAGTGAAAAATGTTTCTATGCATCTGCAGCCTGAACAGCAGCCGTGCCACCGCCATGCAGCTCTGACATAGCATCACTGGGATTAGAAATCCCAACATTCCACTGCTCCTTTCAATTAAACATGAAAAGTTTAATGTTTCTGTAAATTAAACATGAAGCCCTGACTTTGCCAGCCAAAATATGTCCTTCTATCACCTCTTGTAATTCCTCCAGGTCACTTCTTTTCTTAGCTTCACACAGTCAGAGGCTGATGCTGCTTTTATTGGCGTGTGCTTTCAGAATGTTGTGGGAGAACAAGGCCTTTGAAAACATTTTCTACAGGCCAAAACATTTAATAAATATGCATTACATTCCCAGAGCTCTAATTTGCTTAGAATCACAAAGCCATTTACACATGTAAAAGATTTTCAAAATAAACAGTTCTAAGTGGCTTAATTGAATAATTGTATTTTTAAAACTGAATAATCTGTGAAAATCAGATAATACTGTACTATGAAAAAAAATCTGATTTACCAACTTGTTTCTGCAGCCAGTGTACAAATGCACCATTTCATCCAAGTCTTCTACTGTTTCAAAACACAATTTATATTAAAATATCCTAGAATACACCCCCTTCTATTTTTATGAAGGACTGCTAATTTCCAATTGTCAGTTGACTGAGCCACTTTGAAATATTTTATTTTTATACTTCCTACTGTTACTATAGTGCAGAACAGATACCCATTCCTGCTATTTCTGTTCAAAGTATGTTAAAAGGCTGCATTCTGACTTTAGGCTGCAGACAGAACATCCATTACTCATTTAAAACACACACTGGAGAGCAAAAAAGCCAATAGTTCCTCCAGGTCCAGGAAACTTTCAGATCTTTAATTAGAAATTCTGGTCCAGAGTCTAACTATGATAATATTAAGTAAAAAACTCAAACCCAATCCTACAAGTCTTTTAATCTATGCCAATGGAAACACATGACTGTAAAGGGGGAAAAAAAAGGAATCAAGTCTGATTATATTACCTTTCAGAAAATTTGTTAGCATGTTATTAGCAAAATGTTTATTTGTTAATTATAGTTTTAATTAAGATACAACAATAAATTATCTTTGCCACATTTCTGCAGATATTTACCACCCCTGAGACTTAGATATCTCATTCTGTATCTGTAAAGCTGACTGAAGTGAATTAAAGTTATACCATGTGAGTGCTTTTCTCACACAAAAACCTCTGAATCTTGGAAGGAGGAACGTGGTGTTCCTCCAGATGCCTCTGCAGACCACCAATGAAAAAATGTAACCACCCCCATTCCTGTAAAGAATGTCTCAAACCTGATTTCCAAGAAGGAAATTGCTGATTTTTTTATTATTTTTATTATTTTTAAACTAATTGCTACACTGTTTGCATAATCTAGAGCCTTGCTAATGTTGGTCAGAATTAAAGTGAGATGGCACGACTGGGAAGGAAAAGCCTGTACATACCAGATCCATTTGCTGCCTTTTGTGTCACCTCTTTTGCTCATCTCAGTAACCTGAAAGTCTCCTGTACAATAAGTTTCTGTTAGAGCATATCTCATGCAGCTTTTCTGCAAAATACAGCATATTCTACCATGCCAGTGAGGCATGTTAAAGATTAGAGATGTAGGAAGATGCTTCCAAAAGGAACTGCAATGACCATGGCTCGTCAGTGAGCTGTGGGTTTATGGCACAACTTCTAATTTCAGTTTGGTAGCACGGCCCTGGTGATCTCTCACAGAAAAACACCCCCAGCACAACACAAGCTGCATGGGCACCTCTCCATGTCCCAGCCTTCCAGCCCACTCCTTTTCCAGAAGTCAGAAAGCTCAAAGTAATGCAAACTAAACCATGAAGACCTGAAAGGAAATTATTGGTTGGATGATGAAAGCTACAAGTCAATCCAATGTCAAATTCATCAAAGCTGTTTTCTGTGGCTCAAGGACACAACCCAATAGCACTCACAGAACCATATGACAACAGTTGTTTTTTGTGTGTGTCTGTGCTGGGGGGTCCATCTGATCTGTAGCTTTCTCATTACCTAACAATTATCTGGGGTTTTATGGTCAAAGCATAACAAGGCCAATATATATCTGCCAGAAAAGGTGCAAACAGAACCATGTTCTATAAACAAACCAACAATTACTCAGTTTCACACCAGTGACAAGGTCGCTGCTCTGCTGACACACACAGAACTCGCTCACTCTGTGCACCAGCAGCCTGAAAAAAACCACTAAGGGATAGATGTGTGCAAAATGAAAAATACGCTATTCAGGCTGGATTTAATTTGTACTTCCACACAATTATTAACAAATTAATGCTAGATAGAAGTATTGATTTTGGCCTTTAGTTGCAGCTCTTGCAAAATGCACAGGAAGAAAGAAATTGTACAGTATTACTCAAAAGCATAAAGTTCATCCAACTGATGAGGTTTCACAGCTTTTCAACCAACCCTACCCAGGAAGGAAAATTATTCTTCTCCCATTTAAAAAAGAAAACTGCTTTTCCTCTCTTCAACTGAAGATTTGCAGTAGAATGGTACCTTAGTTTAAAAGGCACTGAGGTTGTTTCTGTTTTAAAAAGTCTTTTGAGTGCTGCTATTTCTGTATCCCTCTAGTATGTATACTTTGCTACCTTAGTTTTGTATAGAAAAGAAAAAAGATGAGGTCAAGGATGCAAAACCACCCCAGGGCAGAACAAAGAGATCTGACCACTCCTATCCTTTTACTGCTGTGTTGCTTATTAACTTCATAATTTATCCTAGTAATAGTTTGACACTAATATCACACTATTCCATAATGACAACTTTTACTTCATAAATATATACACACACACATATACATGTGCTCAGACTGAAAAAAAAAATAAATAGCTGAACAATATCCTGGAAGAAATGTGACTTTCTACAACAATAGCAATTGACAGCAAATAACTTACCTTGTTACATCAACTTTTCAAAGCATGCACATAATATCATTATTTCTGCAGCCATGCTGTTTGATTTTGTCACATGGTTGAGCAAAAACTCACATTGAGAATGTCTTACCCTCAAAAAGGGACTCTTAGCTGGCCAGATTAATTATGAAACATGTTCAAAGCTGTAAACCAGGGAAAGACATGGGCCCAGCTGCACAAAGCTTACACTGGGAAGGCAGCATGGAGCACCAGGTATTTCACTGGATCTGAAGTTCTACTGCCTTGTTGGGACTCCTCCTTATTATTTTTCCCAAATTAAGAAGTAGCACAAGAGGTGAGACTACTTGATTATAATCCCAGCTCTTTTACTCAGTTAGCATGGCAGAGATTTGTTAGAAGCATAATAAAAAGTATGTAAATTGATAATGGAAAGGCTCCCCCAGGAGGAAATTCCCTTTGTAAACACTAAATCTAATACTTTCACTAGGAGACGTATTAATGACAAAATATTAGTAGTGTCACAACTAGAAAAAAAAACAACAAAAAACAAACTATGAACAATTAGTATTATTTTATTTTACCCTGTGTATTCTAGGAGAAGCAAACAACTTTAGATTTTGATTAGATAATTTTAATCATCAAAGTTCAACCTTTGACAATGAGCTGTTTGAGAAGCCCTGCTTTACCAATTGAAGCCAGTACTACATAGAGACATTTCCAGTAGAAAGGAAGGAAACAGAAAGCAGAGCTACCCATTTCTTCAAAGATGCTGGCATAATGTCCTGAAAAATCCACAGGGCATACTTTTCTCTAGAAGACTTTACACTGCAATGTGATCATGAGAAATATGCACATATTTTACCCTGCTCACCTCCACAGAGGTGCTCACAGTCAATTTCTGCAGTGGTGCTGTCAGCACAGCTGTGGGGAAGTATAAAAGATTTGCTGCACTTAGAAGGTATCACCCTGAGCTCTTCAGTTCCAATTCCTTTAGCTCATGGAGCAGTTGGTGACAGAAAAGTGGACTACAGCTGACATCACAAATCATCCAGCCTGTGCCCTCCCTGCCCAACCTCTGCTGGTAACTCTTTCTTTGCCTTCCCTTTACCCATCAATCAGCAAATGATTCTCCAAACCAAGACCCTTAAACCTGTGCAAAGCTGTTAAAGGATTCTGGGCACATGTAAAACCATTCTGAAATAAAGACAGCTTAAGCAAGGTACAGCCACCATTACCAAAAGCTTCCCAATCTTGAAGCAGTTCAAAGACAACTCAAAGCCAAACCAAAAGCTTCAGAGGATTCCAAGCAGCAGCAATCTGGGACATCTACAAATGCCAAGGGTTTGCATCATTTGGGACTTCACCTACAGAGCATATGATAGCCCATCATTACATTGCTTTTCACCTTCACAAGAGTCTCTGATCTTCCTGGACATTTAGCAGGCAATCCTGATCCTGGTCAGAAGGCAGAAGTACAGCCCTCATCCTGTGTGCTTGGGACTTGAACAAGGAATTTCAAATCACAGAGATACAATGACCCAAACCAGACCCAGTCACTGGCTTTGCCTTACAGTGCTTTACAGTGCTGCTTCTCCTTTCATGTGATTTTATTTTATCCCCTTAGATCCTCTTATTCAAAGAATAAGTTCTATTCAGGCCTCAATCTGTCTACTAGTATGCTACTTGTTTTCTGCTCAAAACTTGCATTTAACTGACCCTGCTGTTCGCTGACATTGCAGAAGATTTGCACAGATAAATATAACATTTCTCCACCACCCTCAAGGTGAAACTGTGAATAAAGAGTAGAAGAACCTCCTGGCTGTCACAGCCCCATCACGACCTGAAACTCACAAAAGCCAGGTTCTGTTTCTGTTTATAGAGAGGCTGATAAATATTCTAAATGTTCTCACTGGAGGCCTCTGAGATGATACAGAAATACTGCCACACCTCTTCTCAGTCTCATTATTGATGTGTATGTACCTTTGTAATTCTGGCTTCATTTGTTGTGCTTACCCATGTGCCATTTCCTGTCTTCATGTTGTCAGCTTATGTTTCATTCTTTTAATAGAAAATAGTTTATGAGCGAACGCCTGGAGGAATGAATCCTGAATGATGTGTGCTTTTGCACTTGTCAATCTTCTCCAGTCTTTAGCTTAAGATCTTTTGATAATCTGTATATTTGAAATGCCGGCAGGCTGTAGTTTAGCACCATTTTAGTTCAGATGAACAATAGCGTTTAGAAAAGAGTGACAGAGAGGATTACTGGTTCCTGAGAGCTGCTGTCTGCCAGAGAGCTGACCTGCATCCTACATCCACTGCTCACAGATGGAGAGCACTTGGATAATGCAGAAATTCCCAACCTTCTCAAATCTGCATTTTATTTCGCTTCCAGGGATTTATCCTCTTCCCTTGCATCTTTCTCAGTCTACGTCTCAGAATGTTTTCTGCCTCCATAATGCAACCTCCCTCTACCAAGTGGAAATTTAATCTCAGCATTCTCCTTACATATTTGGTGTCATATGCACTACAAGCTTCCAGCTCATGTACAAGTTTCTTGTTTTAATCATAATTTTTTTACTTCTCGGCAGGAGCAGCACTGCCTCCCCTAAACAGGTCACAGCTCAGTGTACACCTTGATAATAATATCATAGTCAGTGTGAATGTGTGTGACTAAGATATATTAACCTCTGCTAGTACCCTGCAGCCTCAGCAAGGCACAGAACAATTACTGTTATGTTTGCAGTTGGATACAGTCCCATGTTTTAAACATGGAAATTAATTTAATTTCTGAATTAGCTGTTAATTATATGAAAGTTTACTGTTTTAGGCTTAAAATGAATCACTAGGATTTTCTTTTAGTACTAATAAAATCTTTGGAACTTATAAACAGTAGCAAATGCTAAGCTAAATTCACCTGCTTCTCTCAAAACCCTGAAAATATAAACCATTATGACAACCTTGAATCAATCCAGCTCAAGAAATTTAATATTAAAAGTGTTAGAACTACTGTAATATTCATAAGAATGTTTCAAATGAGGAACACGAGTCCATGTTCTTTGTCATTATTGTAACTGCAGTTTATATTTTAAAAAAATGGTATTATCCTGCTTCATAGAAAGCAGCTCACATTCTGGCAGAAAAGTGAATAGCCATTTCTTCCACTAGATCTTAATCATTTGCCACAATGGCTGTGGTGTTTTGTTTTTTTCTAATAATCCTGTTCTTTAATTTGTCTTTTCACAACTGTTTACAAAACACAGCCATCAAAATCAAAGAGACAGAGAATCAAATAAACCAATTTGTTGAAAGCTTCTGCTATGAAAGCGAAAGTCAGTTATAGATATTCCCAGGTAGTCTGGGAACCTCTTCCTTGTTGTCCCTGTGTCTGATGTAGCCCATCAGGGCAGGGATCAGCCACTGAAAAGCTCTTAGTACTGTACAGGATGAATAAAAAATACAACAACTCTCAAGGTCATGAGGTGAAAATAAGATACAGCTGAGGAACACTCACAGGAGCTTGTATCTTAGCTACTTCATGAAGCAGAGATGATGAAAAAACAGCGAGTCAAGATGGAAGCTGTGTGAGCATCACACCTTCCAGGAGCAGTGGTTCAAAAACAAATAATAAATCAATATTTACACTAATTCTTATCCTTTATCTTGAATGAGAAGTTGTAATAGTCCCATGATTCACTTAGGCCTTCACAAATACGTATTATTCCTCTTTTTCCTTTCAAACATCTGTCCTCTCAGTGTATTTCTCCACACAAAGTGTGCAGCAATGCTGCCCTTCACAACAGCCACTAGCCCTGCACTGGATCAGCAGGGAAAGCCCTGCACTGCTCACACATCATTAGTTTAGGGAGGCTGAAGATGCTCTTCTGCAGGTGCCATCACACGTGTAGGGTGACAGGTACTTTGGGAAGTAGAAAGTCTCCTTTAGCATTCTGACATTTGGGAGTGCAGTTGTGTGAAGATGCAAGAGAAGTAAGAAGCAGCAAGGAAACAGCTGATTTCTTCATGAGCTGACCTTCAGTATCCAAACTAAGCCGAAGTTTTAAATACAGAGTGACTAAGTGTGACAATAAATATTAATCATTAGCCATTACTTCGAAAGTCTCCTATTTTTCACTTGTAGAGCTGGTGAAAAGAATGCTTACCATGTATTTGAAAGCAACTGTTCTCATGCCTGAGAACACAGGGAAGCACCTCACAGAACCAGAATATGCTGAATTCAAGGGACCCCCCAGGATCATTGAGCCCAACTCCTGGTTTCCACACCCCTGGCTGTGCTGGAACACTCCACATGCATCACCATTAGTGATCCTTACACATGGGCAGAAAATGTCTTTAGACTCCCAGACAAGCATCTTAATCTTTGGACATCATAATCTCTTCACTGGACTCTGTTAGACAGAAATCTAATAAGAAAACAAAGGATTTAAATAGAAAAGAAATGACCACTATCAGGCTCGTTCATCTTTGTTAGTTTCAAAGCTTTATTT
>VXBB01000797.1:8465-30750 GCA_013399915.1 Illadopsis cleaveri | reverse complement strand
TTGACTGAATAGATGTGTACAGCATTTACAGGAAGCTCTTGTGCAGTTAAAAATAGCTACAAAGGAGGTGGGTTATGTGAGAAGTGAGCTCTTAGGGACATAGGGACATCAAGCTCAATGTGGATTGAGGTGGAGGGTACGGGTTAGACTTAGTGAGTTTTCTTCTGTTCCATAATCAGCCAAATCCATGTGATCAATTAGTAGAGGGTGAGCTGTGCAGAAGAAAGATAGGGAAGGAATAGAAAAGAAGGGAGAAAAAAGACAGGAGAGAGGAAGGCAAAAGAAATCAGAAGTAGACAAATAAGAATGCAAATGAAAGCTTTATTTGCATTGCTGGGTGTAGTCAGGATTGTACAGTTCTATGTGAGCAGATAATATTAAAGATAAAGCCCAGATATTGTGCTGTAGATTTTTCATTAAAAAAAATTCACTCCACATATCCCCAGATTTTGATAATTACCCAACTGAAGGGAAAGAACCACATTTTTCAGTACAGTGATCTGCTAGGGGCATGTCAATTTTGCTGGAAGTATACTTGACCGATTATGTATGAATAGAGACACTATTTGCTGGAGCTTGACAAGAACTCAAAGGCACAGACTTTTATATTCATAGACAACAAATCTATGTGACTTGCCTGATTAAACAAAGGCCAATGATGGAAACTCAGTGTGGCTTACAAGGACTACAGATGGCTCTGGGACTCTGGTACAAGAGGGTATAGAAAGTAAAGGAAGGTTCTATTAATACAAGTCTTAGAATTATAGGGAGTCTAGGAAGAAGATGAACAAGATCACTATGTCTCTCCTTGAGTCTCACTAGCCAGTTGGTTTTCATGAGGTGATTAAGGGAGAATGGTGTAGAATTGTAATTAAAAGATTTGAAAATAACTGCGAAGTGATTAAAAGAAGTGAGAATATAATTTAATTTTGAAGATTTAGGAATTTCTGAAATTCATTAAAATTTTGAAGTTATGGATTTTAGCTTAAAAAGGAGCTAAACACAACACAACAAAACAACAACAAAAATGCCCAACCTCTAGGAAGTGTCAAAATGTGATTTTAAAAGGATTCTAGTTAAGCTCTGTGAAGTGTGGGAAAACTGGGTCTTTATTAACAACTGGAATCTGGAAACCCTAGAAGCACTAGCTCCCAAGCTCTGTGCCTGCAAATTACAGGACTTGTCTCCCAGGTCCTTTTCATGACTGGCAGCCAGGGTCCTAATTGAAACCTCAAAATCCAGAAAGCCTACAATTCCCACTTAGAAAAGAAACTGGAGAGTCTGTGAGTTATTTAATCTCTGTCAGGCAGGTAGGATACAGAGACGTTAAAGAGACGTTGCTGGCAAAATTCAAAACCCTGCCTCACCTATCATACCTTCACAGAAATAAAAATGTCTCTGCAAACATTTGAAATTTGACAAAAAATGTTTCTCTGATGGAAAAATTGTTCCCTTGAGAATTTCACAACTGTCTGTTTAGCAGAGTTGAAACACNATCTTAGTTCGAATAAACCAGAATTCGTGGTATTGACCATACTGGTTGGACCCACGTCTGTCTCGACCGAACTCTCTTTATAAACAGGTACCCTGTTTTCACACATCATATTCAAGGGATGAGATACAAGAAATGAATAAAAAAGATTTTCTGATGTGCCTTAAACAGCTTCTGAGGAAGTGTCTTGTAAGCCTGTTCTGCTCCTTTAGCTCCACATGAGATCTTAACAGCTTTATCACAACTGCCTAGCTTCCTCAGTTTGGCAACAACCAAGAAATTATTTTGACATTCAATACTTTCTGTCAAAACCAAAACTGGTAACTTGCTGCCACAGTGATATGTCATTAAAAGAAAAATATTTCCAAAGTTAAATAAACACTCTCAGTTCATACAACTGCAAGACTGAGTCACCTCATTTGGGAATACTGAAATACTACCTTTGCTTTATAAAAATAATCCCTAAGATGCTAAATTACACAGGGTTTATGATTCAACAATTAGCACATCTGACTCCACTACCAAGTGAAAAAAAATTGCCCTCTAAAGCATGAAATGTTTTGGGGGTAGATATTTTCCATTCAGTTGTGGTTTTAAGGTCTTTTTTAATTCTAATTATATAAAGAACTCAGAACTAAGATGAGTCTTAAATCCAGAAGAATTTACTTCCTAGAATTATTTTTAAGTCCCTTTCAAGACCAACATTAGAAAAAAGCTCAAAAAGGGCTTCACTGTTATCATGAGAAAATAAGATAAGATGTCCAGGCAGCTCCTTTCACTGAAATTTTGTCTCTCATAAAATTGATGCATTTAGCAAAAAGAGCCATCAGGTGTATACTAGGAACTATCAGAGTTCACTTTGGATATGTGGGCACATGCTTATGATAAGAAATATCAGTGTAGATCACCAGCTGGGTAAATCACAGTCCTTTATTTGATTTCAAGTTGCTCCTGTATTTGTTAGAGTTCAAATCAGAAAAGCAATTATGGTTCCAGTTTGAGAAAGATTTTTTTCTTTTCTGCATTTATCAATGTAGTAAAGGAGCCATGGTGCAGACCTTCTTGGTATTTATGTAAGGGAGAAAATAATTAATATTGTTATTTGAAAAATACTGGCACAAAATCATTTAGAGCATTATACTTACATAAAGTGGTACCATTTTTCATAAATTATCAAAGTCTGTTGCTACCCTCAGTAATTTTTTAGTGCTACTCTCAAACAGAGATTTTGTACGTAAACTCTTGATTGATAGGTCCCAGCTAGACTACTTCCTGGGTACCCCAGGGAGAGTAGTGACCACATGGGTTTGCCAGGGGACCGTGCTCTGACTGGAACCCTTAGGGACCTTAGTGAATACGAAATTCACTTTTCAGAGGAAAAGTAGTAGCTAGGCATCACATGTAAGATATGTGGAACAGAACAAGTTTCTTTCAGCTGTTTGAATCAAGTACTTCAATTTTCTTCTTCAGTTTTTTATTCAGGGGTTTGACATCCACTGAAATCTCACTTCCCCTGTTTTTGTGGAAACTAATATGAGGACTCTAATAAAATGTTAGCATGAGTATGTCCAGTGTAAGTCTCGTACGAAGAGTACGAAGGTTGAATGGGTTAATATTTTAGCATGAAGGAAAGGGCTGAAGCACTTGTGTTCAGAACTATGCCATAGAAATACCCATTCTGAAAAGCGGTAATCTGCTAAAGTTAAGGATAGGAAATGGGAGAAAGAAACACTCAAGGACGTTGTTTAGAGGCTGCTGCTGTGGCCAGTCTGTCAGTGCAAGAGGCAAACACAAGGCAAATTTTCAGCATTCCTGAGGAACACTCAAAAAGCAAATCCACAGAAAGAAGATTTGGGATACTAGCTGTGAAGCCAAGCAGTGCAGCAGCTGGTAAGCCCATCAAACATCAGGGAACAGCAGAGATCCTGTAAATTATCACAGAAATACCCAGTGTGTTTTTTTCAGAGTGGGAGAAAGAGGCAAGCCTGGACTGCAAAACACAGCTGCAGTCACCAATTTTGGCAGTCAGAGAATTAAAAAACATTCTGTACTCATAGAAAGAAAATAAAAACTGGACCTTTCAGGTTTAGCTAACAGACCAAAGGATTTCTGCCCTTTCTCTGATCTGTGTTGCTGCAAAGCTACATGAACAAAAAATAGGCAGTATAACATCTTAGTCAGGAATGCTCCAGTGGCCATGACTCAAGGAAAGTAGTGGGGGTAAGATCAAGTTGTTCAGGCATTTCCTGAGTTCAGGAACTTGTTCAGCAGCCCTGAGCCTCATCACAGCCTGGAAGCCCTCGGCATCCAGGGAGGCAAGGAGCTGTAGTGTCAGGAGAAACCAAGGAAGATTTCAAAGGCTTCAGGAAGTACAAGCAACCTGGAGGGTGGTGAACAGGGACAGAGACAAGGCAGGGATGTTTAATGCATTCTTGCCCCTGTCTTCAACATGGATAATGAACCAAGGGGGTGTCAGTGCCCTGACCGTGACTGAGAATGATCAACTCCCAGTCGACCACGAAGTTGTGCAGGATCTGCTGATCCAGCTGGATCCCTACAAATCTTTTGGGCCAATAGTAACATGGGTCTTATGGCAATATGGGGAAAGGTTTCATTGCATTAACCTGTATTGGGGAAAAATATGCTTAGTTGAGAAAGAAGATCTATGAATGGTACATATATCATATGTTGGCTGACTAAATTTGCCTAGTTTCTTTTGCTCTAGAAACAGACCAAGGTCTGGATTGTAAGAAGACTCACCTCTTATTCATCACCATGCATCATAAGCCTAGCATGAATTTATAAATTTTAAGGAAGGGTGTCTCTCAGAAGGAGGAAAATTCAATTTTATTAAGAATATTTGGGATGAGTATGCTCTCTTTGAAGATGCAGAAAATGTTGTGATTTTCCTCACAATGCAGTTGACATGAATTATGCACTCTCAGAGCATTGCTGGTGGCATACCTGCATGGAGCCTGTGTTTGGGATGATACTCTAGTCCAGTCTAGCAATCTAGCAGGGCACTTCTGTGTGAGTGCTGAGCACTGTTGTGTTAATCCGGTGATCCTCCAACCACCCCAGAGCTGCATGCAGCCAGAGTAGTCATACATTTGCCAGTGTTTTGCACTCCTGGCTTCACTACCTGAAGCATAGACCTGGGTAAACCCAGAAAACAGTGAAACTGCTTCCTATCTCAGTGATAAAGGGCTGCTGTAGTCCTCTTTTTGACCCTGGTCTTGTCTGACTGGAAGTACACAAGCCAATCCATTTCCTAATTATGCCTTGGTTTTATAGCTATAAAATATGACAACTATCCCAATCTTCTTGAACTATGACTTCTGTCACGCAAGCAGACTTAGCATAATCCCAGAAAATGATACTTGCTGATTTTTTTTTACAGTTGTCACTGATAAGGGAGTGTAAACCAGCAGAACAGCATGCATAAACTACTGCTTCTTCCACAACATTCACTTCCACCCCTCAAACACTTTTGTTTCTACTCATCAGCCCATTAAGCAAGTCTTTATCACTTCATTTTCTTTCTGCATTTATCCCATGAGTGATGGATGTTATTTTCATATAGTAATTAAGAGTTGTACTTCATTCCTCTCAGAGATAAGATTTTCAGCACAAGTGGGAGTTTTGATGCCTTGCCTCACACAGAGGAATCTTCTATTCAAGTGATAAAATGCTTTTCCTATTATTTTATTTATAAGTGACTGCTTTTCAGCTTCTATGGAACAGTGCATAAAGGGTTTGGCTTTAATTTATTTTCTTGATCTTCTGTCCACTCTATGGCCAACACAGTTTGCTGATTCAATACTTGGAATGTTCCTGAATATACTTCATAAGTGGATATCAAAGTGTATGGTCATCAACTGTTAAGACTTCAATTACGTTGGGAAAAGGATGAATCCAGAAGAATCCTCTTCTCCATTGCACAGGCTCTCTGCCCCTCTGCACTAGAGCATGTTTGTAGCCACGATGGAGCAGGTGTTTGGGGAGGACTTTGGGGAGAGTCTGGTGGTACCATTTTTGAGGGTCTCCTTCTGGAACCAAAGCAAGTTCCTCTCAGAAGCAGAGAGCAAATCTCCAATCAAACAGGAGTCGGACTAGGACACTGCATACACCATAGTGGGTGATGCACACCGAAAGCTAACAATGCAAAGCTTTGCTTGCAAGAATGCATTCTCCCATTGATGTTGTCTCCTCCCAGTATCAATATCCTCCTTGGCATGGCTACTCTCCACTCAGAGAAGAAGCTGAGAGAAAGCCAAATGTACTAAAGGAGTTGTTGGATTCTGTGCCCTCTTCATTTGTCATTCTAGCAACCAAATGCAATCAGGAGCCTTAATTAAAAACAACTGACCCACCAAAATCCTANATATATATATTTATTTATTTATTTTGGAAGAGAAGTAACTTATAGCCTACATTTTTTTGTCAGGTAGTTATAAAACTTTCAGTGAGCTCTATTGAAATGAGAAAGAAAGATTAAAAGCAAGCAAGCAAGCAAAGAAAGCAGTGGTAATAGAAAAGTTTAAATGCAATTGCTCACATTCCAATGGAAATGGTGTAATTTGACATTTAACAGTCCCCTCCACCCATGCTGTTGGAAACTAAAATCCAAAAAGAACGGTATTGGGGTTTTTTACAAGTAAAATTTAACACTGATCAAGAAAAGAAAGGTATGTTTTAATTTCAGTAAGAGAAATGAAGCACAAAAAGGGTAAACAGAAAATGAAATTACTTAAGTGTATAAATTACTTACTGTGATAACACAAGAGCCATTAGTCAACACATGGAAAAGATTGTGCAGGAATGTAAGTTAGCAATGAAAGGAATATTAGCCAGCATATATTCCATCCAGCAAAAAAAGATAAACAACTCGTCTTCTAGAAAGGCTCATGTGCTACTCACTTATTTAAATAAGAAACACATAGATTTCTCAATCAAATCATTAAGAAAAGCAACACAAAATGCTTTCCTGGTCTGCATCACCCAGTTGTCGCCCAGTTTTCTGCTTGGTAGACTGTACTGGTAGAAATAATGACCCTGTGACATGACAGTAGATATCTGGGCTGCACTGGTTGACTTCAGAATGGTACAAAAATGAGTGGCACTCAGCACAGCACTATTCATTTGCTCTGATATGCTACCTCTAAGATGTCATGGTTAGAGAGACCATGCCAGGAAATTACTTCTGGGAAACTTAGGTAATTATCAGTGACTTTTTCTGAGACAGTATCTTAGCTTCCAGGGCTGCTTTTAGTCAGACCCTGTTGCAGAGAAAACTTACTGCTGTTTTGTACAAATAACCAAAAGCATGGGAGTGATCCAGCACAAAATTTTCATTAAAAAATAATAACATGGGTTACTCTTCACAACTTTAAACTTCACTCACATTCACACCTAAGCTCTAGCAGATAATTGCATTTTGTTGACTGTAGAGAATAAAAAGAGAGCAGCAGAGAGGAAATGGAACAGAGGCCCTTTCCTAATACACTGTGCAAATCATACAGTAAAACCTACAACAAATCATTACTTCTCTTCTCTTCTCTGGTATTGCTACATTCCCAGCTGCTGCAGACTCTGCTCTGAAATCATCAGAACTGCAGCTCAGAAGTTATGCTGGTGATTCTGATATCCCCTACCCTGAACTATACTCAGGCTTTGTGGTAAGGGCAGGGCAGAATGATTTCCTGGAGTGTTTACATATAAGAACTAATATCTGGCAGATAAGTATGTGTCCTACTTAACACTGACTTAAGTTAGTGGAACTACTCACAATATTACAGTTCTTTCTTATACACAAAGAATTCTTGTCCTGATTCTTACCTGGCTTGACTCTGCCCTTTTATGCACCACTACCTCTGTTTTATTTTTTTTTCTTTTTCCTGTTTGTTTTTTTTTTTTTTTTTTTTTTTTTTTTTTTTTTTTTTTTTTTTTTTTTTTTTTCTGGTGGGTTTTTTGTTTGTTTGTTTTTACTTGTTTTTTTAATTACCTGCCATTAAAATCATAACCCAAACTATCACATTTTAAAAACTGAATTGTTCTCTTTGATACATGCTCAACCTCCCTGACTATGCTATCATAGTAGCTGATGGATGGGTTTCTTTTCTGAGAATGGATTCTGTACTTTGTACACTGAATACTGTGTGAAACTTACATTTATGCATATTTTCCTCTCTTCTAAAATATGCTGGAATTTTTGATATATCATTTTCTTTCTCACTTCTACTATTTGTTTGGAAAGATTCTGTTCATGAATTGTGTAACTCATGGAACATAACTGAATTTCAAATACTCTTCCACCAGAGTGGGAGATATGCTTGCTGGGTTTTGCTTGCACACGTAACTTGGTATTGGTTTTGCTCTCTGACTAAAAAGGCACGATCTCTAGAATCAAAATTTTCCTTCTATGAATATTCCAGAGCATCAGATGTTTTAATAAGACCACTTGAAAGATATTTCATAAACAATGCATAGAAATGTATGAATGCAAAAGTGATAGAAACAATTACAAGGTGACATGAAACAAATTGTTCTGCACATGCGGATCTTTACCTTTTGAAAATTTCTGTACATATATTTATGGTTGTGTGTAGTTTGCAAGACTGATGTCCTAACACTTTCCAAAAGACACTATTGATAAATTTTTCTAGGTGCCTGCCTAGCTTCTCTCAGCTCTTCTGGTCAATGAATAATATGCAGATGAATCCTTACACTTTGGTTTTTAGCAAAAAAATAAGCTTTGGTATGTTTTACCTAGCAGCTACAAGTAATTGTAGGGGTAAGAAGCTTTTGTGAAGATGGGTCTCCAAGAACCTGTTCCACAGCCATTCCACAGTCTCCTCTCTACTCACAACCCTGAAAAGCATGGGAAAAGCTGTTGATCAGCTCCCACTGTTGAGCACACAGTACATAGCTTCATTTCATATTGAAAAGGTTTCTGTCAGTACCTGATGCCATGGGTACCTGGGCCACATGCACTACATACCTAACATTTGGGTCAATGCTTATTGAGGCTACACTGTTCATAGAGAAAAACTACATGCTTCCAGTAGGACCACTAACTTAGCTGATCAAGATCATAATTCAAATTCTGAAGCTTGCTAATTCTGTAACAAGACTGCAAGGTTGTTTATGAACTATCTTCTCTTTTTAGCTCTGGAAACTGAGCACTATTTTGACAGTAAAGTCACAGCATCAGGGAAATGACTCCTCTCTTCTCAGATAAGAGTCTGGTAGTAGGTGAAAAGTAAATAAGCAAGGGTGCCTTAGCAACAGAAATAATCTTGCTGAATGAATGAGAAAAAACCCAGCCTAAGTTTCAACAAGAAACCAAAGCACAAAATGTAGTGAGAGAGTAAAATTCTTTTGTTTTCTTATACATCTGATACATACCTGCTGTTGTTTCAGTGTGGCCTTTGCATTTGTCTTGAATGAGTGTTTTAGGCTGCTCAAAGAATGTATTCTAAAGAATATTTCAAAGAATATTCTGAGACCACAGTGTGGCCCTAGTGGGGGCTGGGGAGTGGGAGAGGGATGCACTACCACAACAACACCATAACCATACCTATTAAGGTTTGCCAAAACCTAATTATTTAATGTATACATGTTTATATGTACGTGCTATTTAGACAGACCTTGTAAATTTCTTGTCTTACTGATACCCAGAAACTCTCAGAAACATATTTGAACTTAAGGAAAAGCCTGCATATGCAGTTTTCTGAAAGTCTTGGCTAGGCTGCACCTGGCCTTTCATAACATCAACTTTAAAACAAAACGACATGCAATGATAGGTTTTCAAAGAAGAGTGGAAAGGGTCATATATTGAAGAGAATGGAAGGAAAAAGAGGTACAGGTGTAGGGAAAAGACTGACAAATATACAACATTACTGTTAACAAAAATCTATTAGTGAAGTGAGTTGCTATGAGGTTTGAAAGTCTCAGAAGAGGAGAAGAAAATTCGCTCTTGGTATTGTTCAGTGATACCAGTATCAGTTTTAAATGAGCAGAAAGGGTAAATTAGCTGGTGAGAAGCCTGGAAGAGCTATTCTAAGAAGATTATCCCAAAAATAAATAAATACTGTATATACTGTGAAAAATTGTAGATTTTTGTGGCTTCTTTGTCACTTTCTGATTATGGGCAGCTTTTTTTCTTTTCTTTCCTTTTTTTTTAAGAGTCAGCAATAATAGATACAATCTGTTTCCTCATAGATACACTTGCAAATGCACAAAAATGCGGTTTTGAGGAATGTGTCTTGTTCTCAAATACATCAGGGAAGAAAAATTCAGCATCTGTTGTGTACATACTGTGAATAAATGCATAAAAAAGAATGCAAATATGAACCTAACTAAACTGCTATAGATATTTGAAGAAATGT
This sequence comes from Illadopsis cleaveri, assembly GCA_013399915.1. NCBI lineage: Eukaryota > Metazoa > Chordata > Aves > Passeriformes > Timaliidae > Illadopsis > Illadopsis cleaveri. The sequence goes on along the minus strand of VXBB01000797.1, from coordinate 20,868 downwards.
CTTTCCCTATGCCTGACCACTACTAGCACACTAGTTTTAGTCATATTTCTAAACAATCAAGTCATACTTGAGGATTAATTGAGGATTAATTAGCCTGTGTCTGCATTGAGAGAAATTATATGCAATTAATTTAAATTATTTGGTTTAGACTTTACTGAGATGAATTCTTTAGCAGCATGCCAATGACTAACCTGCATGGTCAGTCACTCACTAACACCTTAAGTATGATGCAAAGGTGCAGGAGGAATCACACTGCCCAAGAATGTGTCTGAGTAATCACCAGGAGCCATGGGTGGATTCCTGTCAAGGTGCTGATGGGCTCAGAAAGCGGGGTGCTCCCTACCCTGACAGCTGTTTTTTTTCCATCTGGTGATGCTAAGTCTATGTGACTTGTAACACCAAGCTGCTGTCTGTACAAGCAAGGAACAGGTGACAGTGATGGCACAGCATGAGGGGCTTGTCCTGCCACCACTGCCTCCACAAAGGCCATGGAGCTGGGCAGTGAGAGGCTCACACAACACTCACATCTCCCCCTAATTCAGCAGTGTGGCGATATCCAGTGGTGATGTGCTCTTGCATTCCCTCACTGCATAAAGGGTAAATTTCACACAGACTTTGCAACCAAATGGATTTCATTTCCACAGTCATGAATGTGGTGCCTTCCACCAGCTCTGCAATTACTTTCAGCTTAAATAAATTGAAGCAGGCAGCAGGGCAGGGGAAATTAAACCAGCAAAGGAAAAAAAAAATTACTTAAACAGACTGGAACAGTTATTGCTGCCTGGTAGGAAATATTTTGCTAGTCTTTTATCACCACATACAATCCCTAGCCCCATGTGATTAGCAAATTCATCTTGAAACACTGGTGTTGCTTGACTGCAGTTGAAAAATTAAGTGGTATCTTTAAATTCTTGTTCCTCAACTTAGTGAAAAGAGCTGTTCTGCAGCACTTGGATTCTAGCATACATAATCAGGCTGCACATTTCCTATCGCATTCAACACATTGCAATCTCCTGTCTGCCGATTGCACACAGTGCAGTGATATGTCTAGAGGTAATTATTTCTGTCACCTACATAAGGGCAACAGATATGAGAGTCAGCTCATGCCTACCTTTTTGTATACTTTTAAATGCCTGGCTGGTTTGTTTTATACACCAGAATGCATTTTGTTCTAGAAATTTGTTCCTGAAAAAAAATGTTAAAGGAGACACAGACAAAGAAAGAAATGGGCCACATATGCTGTCTTTATTCAAAAATCTCTGAAAATTATTAGGATTGCTGCAATAGATGGACAAATAAAGGATGAAGCAAATAGGTCCTTTTAATGACATAAGGGAGGAGCTCAGGAAAAGACTCCTAGAAATATTGGTGAATGAAGATTGAAAGCCAAATCTATGCCCCTTTCTGCAGCTTTAAAGGAGGAAAAAGCAACAGTTCTGGTCATGTAATGAGTCCCGTCGGTCAAGTCCTGCAAAGAAAGCTGTAAGATACCCTCTCCCCAGGAAGAGCCAGTGTGCATAGTAATCCCTTACGCTATGGAGGTGACACAGATGAGGAGGAGAGGTTCTTTGAGGCAGGGCCTGTGATCAGATGCTAGTCATTAATTTTCTCAGTCCCTTAGAGCTCTCCATCTTCCCTCCCAGTGTTATGTGTAGTCACTAACAGCTCCACAGCTGAGACAGAAATATGAAACTATACATGAAGCACAAACACATCTTTCAAAATCTATTTCAGGCATGACCTAGGATGGTCATTTATATTGACTGCAAAATCCTGCAATACAAATATTAGGTATGGCATTAATATTTCAGTCATGAGCCTGGAAAAAATAATTTTTGAAAAAAAAACCTTGGTTGCTTTTTATAATCAGTAGTTTCCCACAACAGGAGAAAAAGGTAAGATCAGCAGTTTCAGTTCACTAGCAATATATTTTCAGCTATTAGTTATCAAAAAATTTTAATAAGTCTGCATTCAGACCACTCTTAAAGGTAAATAAAAGCCTTATAAAAGATACACTGTAAATGATCCTTCATCAGCAAGACTTTGTCCAAAAGTTAAAACGGTAAACAGCATTTGGATTCTACCTGTGTTAAAAGCTAAAAACATCATTTGTAGAGATGACAGGATGTTGTCACCACAGGATGCTTCACATAAAACTAGGCCCAAGTAGAGCATCTGTGGGCTCTACATTGTCTTGGATGAAGTGAGTTGAGTTGTCTGTCTTCAATGGGCAGCTATGTCCATTCAAAAACAAAAATAATAAAAATGCTACTTGTGGTTGGTTTTAATAGGTGACATGGACTATTCTGAATTCACCAGGGACACCAAGGACTGCTTAAGAATATTAAACATCATTTACAACGGTGCTTCCAAAAAACCAAGGAGGTAAGAAAGTTTGTTGTGTTGTCCTTGCAGACTGCTCGCTCTGCAAGCAGAGGACATAGATGTTTGACTTGCACCTTCCCCCAGTCACCATACTCAGCTAACTCTAAGGGGTAGAGACAGCCGGACCATTTGGCTGGAAAGGAAGCAGGGAACCAAACTGCACTAGATCATTTTGTCTGTGGGGATATGAATGATTTTGGCTACACACAAGAAGACTCAGTCTCTACCATCAACATAATTTTCATTGCAATATTTTAATTTAAAATATTGAGCTTCATTGCCATTGTTTTCCATTTTCTGCAAATATTCAGAACAGTTATTTCCCAAGGATTTTATTCAGAAACCATGTTTTACTCTACCTTATGGCAATCTTTTACATACTGCAATGACAGGTTAACTGAATTGCCTTGAGTTAGTTCTCTTTCTGCAGAGGGAAACAGCAAGAACATGCTACTTGCAAATATGAGAATGATTCAGCATCAGCTTTAATTATTACTGGTAGGTATTACAGTACCTGGAGTGTCTGGGACACCAAGCCAAGGGAGAGAGGCAAGCTAGCTAATCCTAACAGAGCATTGGCTCAGCATGGTACTAAATGAATGGGAAAATCTACACATTTTTAAGTCACATATACAGATTTTCACTTTCCAATAGTAATATTTTATTTGTCCACCCAAAACCCAGATGATGTACTGCTAAACTTCTGAAACCTTAATCAAAATTCTTGGGCAACCTCTCCTAGTTCCTATTGCTGTGCCTGCCATGAAGCTGCACAAAATGAATTGCTGTTTGCTGGCGAGAATCTGTATTATCTGCAGAGGGATTACACAGAAGCCCCAGCCCTGACCACATTTAACACAGCATAATTTCAGGATATTCAAGAGCTGGCAGTGTTGAAACAGTAGGAACGGCTATGTTGTGAAAATTATTTGAGATAGGAAGAGGAATTTGCTCTTGCACTTCAGCAGCTGAATTAAATCTGAGGAAGTGGCATAGGAGTATTCAAAGAGAACACTGAATTTTCTACGCATTTGTTTAGGAAAGCATTCCTTCTGTTTTACAGACAAAATATTTTAAAGTTTTCTACTTAGTGTTCTTCAGTCTCCATCTGTAAATTTAAAATGTTTTTGATGTTCTATTTTGGGGTTAACTGCTCATTATCTCATTAAGAAATGTAGGATTCATTAAGATAATTCAATTTAAGATGTTGCAGTTTGAGACAACATTTTCTAGTGGTTTGAACTTTTTGACAATTAAAATTCCAAAGCCTTTTCCTAAACCAGTGGACTTACTTGTGAGATATGGAAGGAAGAAGATGTAATTAGGCTGTTTTAATGTACAGGGAGTGCTGTCTTTAAGAATCTGAGAGAACTGCTAGACACTCTCTGTATGAAAATCAAGTGCAGGTATCCGAAATACCTTGAAGATTGACTCATACCTGTCAGATGTTCAGTCCTGAAGGAAGGATTGCTCTCTCTCAGGGAAAATGTATCAAATGGCAAGATCACTGAATGCCTCTGGGGTTACCTTAAGGAGGATGGCAGGGCTTTCATTTGGCAGGAAGGTGCCTGGAGATTTCCTTTATTACAGCTAGCTTTGCCTTTTTCTGTGTGGGTGTTTTTTGTTATTTTGAAGGGAGTTTGAGTATGGATTTTAATGCGGATTAGACCATTTTAAGCCAAAGTAATGGTGGCACTTGTTATCATAGCTTTCACAAGGTACAACCAATCTCCAATCCCACACGTCTATAGGTTTTGTGGAAGGACTCGCAACAGCTCCACAGCCATGGTGGCATTGTGATTTCTTTTCTCTCAGAGTAAGATGGGATTGGTTCATGAGGAAGGATATTTGTGGAATTGTGATAAAACACAGCATTCCTGTGCTGTANTTATTTACTTTTTTTTTTCTTTCTTCTTATTAAATTGTATTTCTGACTTGGAGCCTCTTACTCGGTTTGCTTTCAAACCACTACAACATAGCATTTGTACCATCTGTATATTGTTGCCTGCTATGCACTCGGTTTTCTTTTGTTGAGAAAGGAAACGGACATAAAGAACAATAAAAATGCCTGTGGCTAGCATCAGTTAGCCAATGGATAAAATCCCATGGGTTATTCTTTTATCTAAAATTTGTATAATGGTTTTAAGTTCTACAGTACAGAAGTAGACTGCAAAATGAAATGAAAACAGACATGAGACCATTAGTACTGCAAACTGTAATTTCTCATGTTAACAGACTATTTTGTCAGAATTATGCAGAAGAAATGGAAAGATATACAAAAAAATACAATCTGATTTGTCACTTTCTGTCTTTTGGGGTTTTATTTGGCTCTGTATTTACATCCAGTGATATAAAGACCCTGGCTTCACTTATAGCCCTCCAAAAGTCCATATGCTTCTCTTTTCATCTGGACTGTCCTTGCATTTCATATCTGTCATTGTCCCTGATCTGCAAAGACTTCACAAATTTTCAAGTAACTGTATCAGACTTGAGAAATGCTCCATGAAGAAAAAATTATGAGAATACAAGGATTAGTTTGCTCTCAAGAGATGCCACTGTACTAAAACTAATCATATGAATTAAAGGCTTTTGACAAATGAATAATTCATACACGCTAAATTAATTAATGCATTTTCAAGACAGGCTCAGTACATTTTCCTGTGTTAGCCATCAGCACATGAGCAGAGCTGTAACAGCTCTGCCATCTTTTCTCCCTGTAGTCATGATTCAGATTTGGAAAGAGGATACAATTTGCATAGCAGTTGTGCCTCAGTGAAAGGATTACTTCTTTTATTTAGTAGTTAAAATAATGCTGTATACATATTACTCTTTTAATCTTTCCCCTCCTCCCCTTTGCAAGACACTAGGAGCAGAACAACTGTTTCCTCATAAACACTCCAACTACTGTGGTGAATAGAGATGACATTTACATAAATGGATTGCAGTGCAGTTGTTGAACATACACAGGGATGATTCTCTAATCCCATTTTAATTAGATGGATGGTGCAAGCATACAAAAATTACAAGCCTTGATCCCTGTGGTGATGCCATACTGGCAAGGAATCAATCACCATGGCCTTGGTTGTCATGGAAACTGATAGCTCCTGTGCCACCATCTAAGTGCTAAATGATTGGTGGTGTACTCCTAACACAGGGAGAGCAATGAGTTTTTATATCCCATCCAGCAGCTGTGGCAGAGAGTTAATTAAAAGCAGAGAACATGAAACAAATCTAAATCTGTGAAGAAATGAAATGTACAGTACAAATTGAATTCCCGTGTTGGACAGAAATTAATATGCACCACAAGCCACAGAGCTGCCTGAGCAAGCAGTAGCTGTGAATCCTGGGAACTGGTACCTCCGTGGCAGCTAAAATCCAAAAGTGGAGAGAGGCCCTCCTTATCTTGTTACCTAAACAAGCTCTCCCTTCAGTGCTTGTGTGGACTGAAGCATGCAAATACATCCTCAAATGTTAAAGGTTTGCAGAAAAGCAAGAAGGACAAAGCTTAACCAAGATCTAACTAGCAACTGCAGTTTATCAGTTGTGGACATGATGTAAGTAAATGTTTGCACTGCTGTACTCAAATTCACCAGACAACCTCTATGAAAGTCAATGTAGTTTTATTGATAAGTTGTGAATTTTGAATTCATATTTCAAGTATCATAATTCCAGTAGCCACCCTTGAAATGATTTTATCACAAAAATATTAGCTACACATAAAGTATTTTTGGTGGGATGGGATGCAGCTGAGGCACCAGGTTCCCACAGCCTAGCCTCTCGCTCCCTAAACCCTACTGTTTAGGAAGCAGATTCCTATGAGTGGGACAACACAACTCCATTCTGGAAAGATACTTAACCACTCCCACATGACAAATATGGCAAGTGGGCAAAGGCACCAAAGCTAAACTCACTCCGCTGTGCACAAGTGAAATTAAGGAGGAAGTGAAATGAGGAAGTCTCCTAGTCCCAAATGCAAGTGCATCCTGGACAGCCATCTTTGAAGCAACAAAAATTACTTTAATACTGTTTACATCTGAGGCTTTTTAGGTGATTTGCATTTTTATCAAAACTTTTACATTCAGTGATTTCCTGCTAGCCTATTGGGTCTGGTAGTTGGTTGGGGTTTTGGGGTATTGGTGATATTTTCCCTCATTTCCATCTCTTCTTTTTCCTGCTGTCAGCTCTTCCAGCTAATGTCAGCTGCACCAAAGTTTGAGGATTTTTCTCAGACCTCTGGAATGACATGAAAAAAACCAAAGCTGTTGGACTGATTCCTCGAGATAAAGTTATGGTAGCCTAACACGATATTTTCACTTTCATGTTAATTTTTCCAAACAAATACAATACTGACTGTCTCTAAAATCCCCTTCTTTTGGCTTTAAGTTATCAACTGAAAATATTGTTGCTTTCCAAACACCCTTTTAGTGAGTGTTTTATATGGAGAGCAGACACAAGTAACAAACCTGTCTTGGATATCCACTATGACAATTTCCTAGCAACCTTCCATGGTGGATACGAATGTCAGAGAAACTCTTGATTTTACCTTTTCAACAGTGCACCTCCTGCTGCCTGTAATATCTTTCACAGCAAAAGAAGAATAGATCATCTATAAAACCATAAGTGTAGTAAATTATGAAGTTTTACAATTTCCTTTGTGTGATTTTTGTAACATATTGCACAATTTTCATCATAAATAGATGCTGATAAAATCTTCTCATGGTTCGTCCTCAGCCTTATTGTCATTGTGTGGTCACGGTTAGGAATGACTAGAACTAATAACATCAACAACACCACCTTAATTAGAATTTCATAAAACCTTTCAAACATATTTTAGGTGATTTTTTAAAATCAGTTGGTGTTAGTTCCATCAGAATAAAAAGCCCTGCTTTGAAAAATACTTTTCACTAAGGCTATTTTTTTTATCTTCAAATCAAAAGCAAATACATAGGAGAGCAAGTTAAAATTTAAGAGAATGCCAGCAATCACCTGTATCATATGTGGCTGGGGATGAGCAGATCAAGAGCGGCTATGTCAAGATCTTGGGGGTGCGGGTGGATGAGAGGCTGGACATAACCCAGCCATGGGCACTCACAGCCTAGAAAGCCAAACATGTCCTGGGCTGCATCCAAAGCAACGTGGACAGCAGAGGAGAGAGGGGATTCTGCCCCTCTGCTCTGCTCTGGTGAGACCCCATCCGGAGCCCTGCATCCAGCTCTGGGGTGCCAGCACAGGAAGGACATGGGCTTCTTGGAGAGAGTCCAGAGGAGAGCGACCAGGATGATTAGAGGAATGGAACAGGTCTCCTATAAGGAAAGGCCAGGACAGTCATGCTTATTTGTCTTGGAGAAGAGAAGGCTCCCCGGTGACCTTATTATGGCCTTTCAATTCTTATTGGAGGCTTATGAGAAAGATGGGATAACCATTTTAACAGGTCCTGTTGCTATAGGGTGAGGAAGAATGGTTTCAAACTAAAAGAGGGTCAATTTTTATTAAATATTGTAAAAATGTTTCTTCCTTATGAGATGGTAGAGCCCAGGAATAGGCTGCCCAAAAAGGTAATGGATGCCTCATCCCTGCAAACTTTCACAGTCAAATTGGATGAGAATCTGAGCAACATGATGCATTTGATTATGTCCCTGCTTATTGCAGGGCTGTTGGAACTAGATGGCCTCCAAAAGCCTTTTCAAGCCCAAACTATTCTATGAGTTTATGATTCTATAATTAACTAGTCACCTGTGTGTTGCTTTAGTTTCATTTATTTTTGTGCAGTTGAAGAGACGTCATATAGCGCATACCCCTGATGTATTTTTGTCAAAGTATATTGGAAATTTGGACAGGAGCATTGGTCCATTGAGTCAGCTTTTTGACAGATTACCCTGGAACTTGAGTTTGGGTACTATGAAGATAGATTTCGAGAACCACTGGCAAGCATCAAAGGCAATGGTTACTTTTCGCTTTGGTACATTAAGATAGGCATTATTATGCCTTATTATATTATTCTATTCTTCTAATAACATCTGAATATACCATTTAAAAAAAAGTTGAAGTGTGCAACAAAATACTCATAAGTGGTAGTGGCCTGATACTATGTATACTGTATGAAAGGAACACACATAGTTTGGAGAAGAGTATGCAAATTGTTGATGGTGCATGCATCTGCAAGAGAAATTATTTTGAACTTGCTTTCAAATTACATATCTATGTATTGAATTTACTGAAATTCCAACGTGTAAAACAAAATGAAACCAGACTAGGGCTTCAAGACGAAAATCAGCAGCAACAAAAATGATTGTATTCTAAGCAGCTGTTAATCAAAAGAACCAAAAACTAAAGACAGTCTACCTTCTGTAAATTGGTTACCAGTTAATAGAGCGCATCCAACATTTCCATGAGCCTTAACGAAAGTTTTGGATAGAGGATGTTACTATTGATCATTAGAATTGATTTGCATTGCAATGTTTACACCATTGCATGAGTTCATGGGCTTTGGTGTCTTCAAGGATGGTAAGATTGGGTTTTGCTCACTACTGCTTCTATTCCTGCCAAAGACCAGGGCCTTGTTGGGCATCTTCAGGGAGGGCAGTGTGTGTGTGTGTATGTTGTGTGTGTTGTGTCGGTATGTGGTATTTTTGCATGCGCCTCTCTTGTTCTCTGGAATGAGCTATTTCTGAAGATGTAGTTTTCTTCCCACACAAAAGCTGCCCCAAATGTCAAAATCTCCACCTCTGTTGATTGAAATAGCTATCTATGGAAAAAATATCACATAGTTTTCTTGTCTTTGTTTAATATCATACTACCTATATGTTGCTATTTCGGATGTGTGCTATACTTTACAGTCTTGGACTTCACTCAAAGCCCAGTTCTGACTGGTTTGGAGGACTGTTGTTTTGATATTTTCTCAGAACTGCCCCTCTAGTGAGAGTGAAATTTTCAAAAGGCATTGAAATAATGTATTTCCAAGCTCTCTGTCAGAGGAAAAGTGGCAACTAATTCACTTACATGCATTTATACCACCTCTTTGTTCTCAAAAGTGCGATCAGTTGTGGTTAGGAAAAAAAAAGTTTAAAAAAAGTTGCATTTTTTCCAGCATTATTGGTGAAATTTCCCTATCTTGTTCTTTTGAATAGAATAAGTGTTTTGCCCTTTGTGTTCCTTAAGGCAAAAAATCTATCAGAAAAACAAACTAAAAAACAAACAAATTAAAATAAACCAAAGCAAAACAGAGTCACAGAAGAGTGGGTTTCTAGTTTATGCTCCTTCCTTCCTCAGCATTGGCATCATATTGTTACCTTCCAGATCCACTGCAATATAAATTACATAGTAGGAGTAAGGTTGGGTTCATTTGCCTTAACTTTTTGGGCCATCTATTGTGAATCTGGTAATGCAGAGCTCCCAGTTTGCAGTTCCTGACCTGCATCCAAACAGCTGTAACTGAGTTTTCCATGCGCTCCTCATTCATTAACATTTAAGTACTTAGCATTGTGTTAACATAGTAGTTAACATCATATATAGTGGAGAAATTGACTCTACTGATTTTCTTGTGTGGTATGATTTTACCTCTACAATGATAAAAATGCTTAACTTAAAAATACTTAACACACTGGGCAAAATCCAAAAATATACGGAATCAGATTATACCTACCACAACACAGAATTCTGTGTTACAAATGCAAAATTTTAACAGCATCAAAAAATAGCAGAACGGCTACTTCATCTGTCAAATACTAGTAGGTCACAACAACAGTTTCATCACCTGAGCTGTACACAACTTATGTTGATAAAACATTTTAAAAACATAAAACATATACTGAAATGAGTGGGTGGGTTCAAAATCATGGAATCATAAAATAGCTTGTGTTGGGAGAGACCTTTATCAGTCATTTAGTCCAACCCTTGCTGCAGCGAGCAGGGACATCTGCTACATCAGGTTGCTCTGAGCCCTGTCCAATTAATGTGTCCAGGGATAGGGCATCTCCTCTGAGCAACCCATCCCGATGTCTCACCATCCTCACTGTAAAAATTTATTCTCTATGTCTAGTTTAATCTACTCTCTTTTAGTTAAAAAACTTTAACCATTGTCCTATTGCAATAAACCCTGTTTGAACTGTGTCTCCATCTTTCTTGTAAGCCTCCTTCAAATGTTGAAAGGCCACAGTAAGGTCTTCCCAGAGCCTTCTCTTCTCCAGATTGAATAATCCCAGCTCTCTCATAGGAGAAGTATTCCAACCTCTCATCATTTTTGTGGCTCTCCTTTGGATATATCCCATGTCTTTTCCATGCAGCAAGAGGATATGTTTCCTAGAAGAATATACAGTAAATCTGTGAATATAGAGAAAACTGCCAAGCCATTGCATGCCATGGATGCTAACAAATCATTAGCATTCAAACCAGTTGTGCTAGTTTCTTGGAATAAATCTCTTAAAAAGGGTGTGTACCTTTTCAGCATCAATTCATTAAGATTCATGCCAGAGCCACTAAGATACATGCCAGAGGAAGCAGGGACCATGCAAGGGGAGTGCATTGTGCTTGTTCTCCTCTTACAGTCTGAACTAGACAGGTACCATTGACTCCTGCAGGCTGTCAGACAGGGTCCAGGCCTTGGCAGAGCACTGGTAGAAATCAAGAAATGTACTTATATTCTTGTCTGAGTGTAAGAAATCTGATCGATTTGCCATCTTTTCCTAGAGCCCATAGGAAAAAAGCCAATGTTTTAAAAGGTTTGCAAGTTTTCTAAGAAAATATGTCAAATATTGCAGATTTTCTGTGAGGTAAATTTATTTCTTTTGTAANCAGCCACCTGTGAAATGCCTCTGAATGCAGCAGCTGTGTGCTCCCAGGATGAGATAGCATTCACTGCCTTCCTCATGGTGTGAGTACACACAGGGATGGTGCACCACATGGGTGTGTAGATCATTTCCATATTTCCTCTCCATTAAAACAGTTCAGTTGGATACATGAGAAACTCTCCTGTTTTCCTTTCCTGAGATGGCAATCAGTGAAGTGGCTTTCACAGAACTCAATGAAAGGAAAGAATAACATGGATAAAGCAACAACATGAAATACATAATAAAAGGGAATGAGAACACCAGCAATATAGCCATGCAATGGGATCTCTTCTCACTCCATTTTTACTCCAGTATCAATGAAATTTCTTGTATGGGTGATCTCTGAGATTTGAATTCATTTCCTAGCATGACAGAAGCCTTCAGCTTGAAAACTCACAGTAAATTTCACAGCAAAATTAACATTTGGCTATAAGGATGTCACATGGAACTGGTCAAGGAGAGGACACCACAGGTGTGGCTTCCAGACAGACTCCACATCCACAGTTCTGTGGAAACACTAACACTAAGTCAAACTATATATGTGTCTCATAATTCATGAATCATAGATCTCAAAGCAGCTGAAAATTCCTGGTGTTTCCTTGATAGTGACAGATTATTCTCATTTAACCCACTCCTGTACATTCAGCATTTTGTATGCCTAGTGTAGCACCAGCACAGCTTCCCACATGGAAATCACTCCTTAAAAGATCTACTGAGTGCTTTTCTCCAGCGGCCTATCAAAAGAAGGACTCCAAACTATTCCCAAGGACAGTTAATCAAAAGGGAAAATTAAACAGTGAACAAAACTAACAGAAATTAATTTCTGTTGGTCGTGCTCTCTGTGCTTCTTTAATATAAATCTTAAAGAAATTAACAGGCAATGCAATAGGTTTTCCATATTTTTAGACAATCAACATACCTGAAAAAGATCAGAGACTACTGTGCTAACAACAGGATGTGCTAATATCATATGTAAAATATTATGCAGTATATTTGGTTTTACAAGTTCAAAAAATAATTTCTTCATAACTGTTCTGATGTCAGCCCCCTAAGCTATGTAGCACTTTCCATAAGTGCCTCTAAGGGTGTTTTAAGAGCACACCTTTCAAGATAGATAACAGCTTCTTTTTCTTAATCAGTTTTCAGACTGTTAGTCACTCTGGCCTATGTTAAAAAATTCTATAAAGATGGAA